>JAJPUD010009718.1:24485-71170 GCA_023553655.1 Myrmecobius fasciatus | reverse complement strand
AAGGAAGGAAGGAAGGAAGGAAGGAAGGAAGGAAGGAAGGAAGGAAGAGAGAAGGAGGGAAGGAAGGAGGGGGGGAAGGAAAGGAGGAAAATGGAGGTTGAAAAGGTTGTTTGTATATATACATATATATATATGTTTATATATATCTATATGATAAGAAAAGACTGGACTTGGTGAGTAAGTGAAAATAAAACTTGAGATGATAGTATAAAGGAAGGAAGAGGAGAAAGTTCCTCCTTGGCCACTTATTCCTCTTTTTCACTATTAAAGTAAATGCTGAAACATTTCACAGAGGTGAACTGATATCCCAGGGGATTGATTGGAATAAATCAGCAAATGACTCCTAGAACCATCTTTCCACACTTTTTGTCATCCCCAATCCTATCTATGGGACTGATATCAAGCTAAATCTTCATCCCTACTAAAAAAAATTTTGTATAGGATCTGATCATTTATCATTTCAATAGAGAATAAGATATGAAACATAGCAAACAGCCTAATGACTAATTTAAAACATTTATTACAACACTTGAGAGACTTGAAAGCTGCCTCTGCCCTTGATTTTAATAAATGCGGTCTTGAAACAGCCGCTTATCAAAGTGACAGAAGTTGTGTGGTAAATAGATTATGGCACAGCTGAAATACTGGAAAATGAGATCAGCAACACTACTTCTTTCCCATTTAAAACACTATGAGATATTTCAGCACAAGCCACCAAAAGAAAGTGGGTGAGAGGAATACAAGAAGTGACAGTGTGGATATGGGAGAATTAGCACTCAATGGACAGACTTCATCAGTTCGGGTTGACACAGCATTTCCCAGAGGCAGCTAGATGGTCCAGTGGATAGAATGTAAACCTGAAGTAAGAAAAACTTTAGTTCAGATCTGGTCTCAGATACTAGATGTGTGACTTTAAGTCACTCAGTTTCTTCATTTATAAAACAGGTACAATGATAAACATCTATCTCCCAGGGTACTATAAAGATGAAATAATGTTTGTAAAGTGCTTTGTAAACCTTAAAATTTTATATAAATGTTAACTATTATCCTCCCTGAAGTTAGAATTATCCTCCCTGAAGTTAGATTCTTGCCAAGTCTAGCATGCATTAATTTTTTTTAAGTAAGAACTAATTAAAAATCCTTAATCTAAAGATTTCTAATTCCCTTCTGCATAACAACCTGTCCTTTCAACCCCCATCCTCAGTTTAATCTTAGGGAAGACTAAAGAAATGTCTTCATCTGAATTGATATTAAAAAAAACAGGCAAAATATAGGTCTGGGGGTGAGCTGGACGGGGTGGGGAGAGGGAAATAGGGTGGCAGGCTGAAATGAGAGGATGGATCAGGACAAGCAATCATAGATTAAATAGTAGTAGTGACCTTTTCCTGTTACTAATAGCTGTTTTCTCTGTCCTTTTCTAACTCCCCAAATTCATTTTCCTGTGAATTCCTTCTCTTTATAGATTCTCAATTAGTTCAGAATGTCTCTATCATCATTATCTCTCTTTCCTATCACCTACTTCCACATATATTTGGAAGAAAGTCCAGAAATCACAGAATTTGAGAGTTGGAAGCCAGCGCTAGACAAAACAAACAACATATTTCACAAATGGTCATCCTAGCCCTCTAGTAGGCCCTGGAATCTACTGTGTCCGGAGGCAAGTCATCTCACTTTAGGACCATTCTGTTATAATCTCTTTCTTCATATATCAAGCTTAAGTTTCCTTCTGCAACTTCCATCCATTGTAGGTGCTTCTTCTATCTGGGGCCAAACAAAGTAAGCCTAATCCATCCTCCATATTACAGGGCTCCAAATATATAAACATAAATCATGTCCCACAACGTGGCCTTCCCAAGAAGTTTTATCTAGACTAAACATATCCATTTCTTTCAACTGATTCTCATATGACATGTGCCCACGGCTTTTGGACATCCTGTTGACCCTCTACTGAATATCATCTAATGTCTACCTTAAACTATGATGCTTAGAACTGAATATCATATTCCAGGTGAAATCTAAAAAGGACAAAGATCAAGTCTTTCAGCTCCTTAATCTTGAAAGTTATGTCTCTTCTCAATATTACATTAACATTTTTTAGGAAGTAGAGCAGTGCCATATTACATCACTGACATGTTGAGTTTGCAGTACTAAAATCCCCATATCTTTTTTAGAATAATTTTTCATCTAGGCATAGTTCTCCTATTTTGTATTTGCACCTCTGACTTGTTTTTGTAGATAAGCAGAAAACTGCATTTATCTCTATTGAATGTTTTATAAGATTTAGTCCAAAGCTCTAATCTATGAAGATCTTTTTTGATTTGACTATTATATTGTCCAATGCATTAGCTATGCCTTTTGTCATCTTCATTGATAAAAATAGTAGGCGAGAGTCAAGTATGAATCTCTGTGATCCTTTGCTAGAATCCTTGTACCATATTGATATTGAAATGTTAATGATTTCTCTTTGAGTCTGGTCATTCAGCCAGTTCTGAACCCACTAAAATGTATTCTCTACTCCACATCTTTCCAAGTTCTTTCCAAGACTATGGAGTATGAGATGTTTTATCAAGAGTTTTGTTAAAATCTGGAGAAACTATTTCCACGGCCTTCTTCTTATCTATTAGTTTAGTAGTCCTTTCCTTTTTTTTTTAAATTTTAAATTTTAAATTTTTTAAATTTTAATTAATACTTTTTATTTGCAAAACATATGTATGGGTAATTCCTAAATATTAACACTTACAAAGCTTTCTGTTACAAATTTTCCCCCCTACTCCCCACCCCTCCCCTAAATGGCAGGATATCCACTACATGATAATTATGTCAGAATACTTAAGATATCGAATATATATATTATATACATACATACATAATACATAACTATATGTATAGTTATTGCCACATAACATTTTTTGTGTAGGAGAAATCATATCTACAAGAAATAATAATCCGAAAAAAGAAATACAATGCAAGCAAACCTCAATAGAGAACATGAAAATGTTATGTTGTGGTCCACATTTCACATCCCTCTCTCTGGGTGTATATGGCTTTCTTCACTGAACAATTGGAATTGGTTTGAAGCATTTCATTGTTGAAGAGAGTCATGTCCCTTAGAACTGATCCTCATATAGTATTGTTGTTGCCGTGTATAATGATCTCCTGGTTCTGCTCATTTCACTCAGCATCAGTTCATGCAAGTCTCTCCAGGCCTCTCTGAAATCGTCCTGCTGGTCGTTTCTCACAGAGCAATAATATTCCATAACATTCATATACCATAGTTTATTCAGCCACTCTCCAATTGATGGGCAACCATTCAGTTTCCAGTTTCTTGCCACTACAAAAAGAGCTGCCACAAACATTCTTGCACATGTGGGGCCCTTTCCTTCTTTTATGATTTCTTTGGGATATAAGCCCAATAGAAACATTGCTGGGTCAAAGGGTATGCATAGTTTGATAACTTTTTGAGCATAGCTCCAAATTGCTCTCCAGAATGGTTGGATCCGTTCACAGCTCCACCAACAATGTATCAGTGTCCCAGTCTTCCCACAGTAGTCCTTTCCAAAGAAAAAGGAAATTAGTTGAATCTGGCATGATATGTTCTTGTTGAAGCCATCTTGGAGAAATCAAGACTTAAATTGAGTCTTAAAGGAAGCCAAAATAACCAGAAGATAGAGACTAAGAGGGAGAGCATTCCAAGAAGTGAGGGTCAATCAATGAAAGGGCAAGAAGTCTGGAGTGTATCCTGGAGGAGGCAGAACTAAGAGACCAATGTCCCTAGATTGCTTGTGAGAGGAGAAGTGATAGTAAGAAGAATAGAACAAAAAGAAAGAGAATTTTATATTTTATTCTAGAAGTAATAGGGAACCACTGGATCTTATTTAGTGGGGGATGAGAGTAAGGACTTAAGGAAAATCACACTGACAGCTAAATTAAGAATGGATTGGAATGGAGAGTCAATTGCTGCCTGACTAATTCACACTTCCCTGGACCACTGGAACATCTAGCTCTCTTATTAAGACAACTAAAAGAGAAACATAGAGTAGGGTCTCTCCCTAATCACCCTAATTTGAGTTTGTTTCTGCCCATGTTCCCTCAATCTGTAATTCCTTCTAAGGGGGAAAGGTGAAGAATGTACATTGGCTAAGTGGAGGCCTCTGCCAAAGAGGTTGGCCAGGTTCATTGCGTAGGAGTATATTTCTCTCTGGCTTACAAGCAGTTGCTGGCAAAGATTGCACTGCCTAATGACATTATGGCCTATAGGTAAGACCTATCTTAGGAAGATGCAATGCACAAAAATACAATTAGGGGAAGCAAACAGTACTGTAAATATTCTCATTATAATAAAAATTCTTTGTTTTAGGAATGTAAGTGCCCTGGATCATATAAAATGTGTTTTGACTTTTGGGAGGAGAGAAGTTCTTGTTTCAGACCTATTAGTTCAATGGTGCAGGAAAATATTTTAAAGAAACTTCCTTATTTCTGATTTACAAAAGCTAAATGCAGATGCAATTTTTCAAAAATGTGTCCATTGTGTAAATAGGATACACCTTAAGAGCACAGGCATGTGTAACTGATTAAGATCATAGGAAGGAAAGAAGGAAGGAAGGAAGGAAGGAAGGAAGGAAGGAAGGAAGGAAGGAAGGAAGGAAGGAAGGAAGGAAAGGAGAGAGGGGGGAGAGAGAGAGGGAGGAAGGAAGGGAGAGAGGGAGGAAAAAAGAAGGAAGGGAGAGAAGGAGGGAAAGAGAGAAGAAAAGAGGGAGGAAGGAAGGGAGGAAGGAAAGAAGGAAGGAATGGAAGGAGGGAGAGAGGGAGAAAGGAAGGAAAGGAGGAAGGGAGGGAGGAAGGAGAGAGGAAGAGAAAGAAGAAGAAGAAAGGGAAGGAAGGAGGGAAGGAGGAAGGCCCTGAAGCAGCTGTCCCTTTTTGCTGGAAGCTTAATCTGCCTTTGAGGTGCTATTTGGATTTCACCTGACACTATCACCCCACCTCCCTCCTCTAATCCAAGTGAGTTTTCTTCTCACACTGGCACAGTGCAGGTTCCCGACCTCTGGCAGCAGCCCAAGAAAGACTGACATTTTGATGGAGATGTTTGAATTTCCTTGTAGTCATGGCAACCTGCTCTATGGAGCAGAGAGGCAGTGGCTAGGAAACTAAGGGTTGCTATTTAGTTGTGTGGGGGTGGGTTACTAAAAATGCTGGAGGGAGCTCCTTCTCTAAAGGATTCTAGAAATAAAATCAATTAATATGGGTGATTTGGGGTGGCTTAGGCTTGCCTTTTAACAGAGGAACACACTCTATGACCTCTCTAGGCTGGTCCTTTGTACCACAAGGACCTTCCTATTCCATGTTTGCTCCACTCATCCTCTTCACAGTAACATACTCCCTGCACCTTCAGAGAAGGAGAGGAAGAGGGAGGGGAGAGAAAAGATCTCTAGATCTAAAAATGGCTAGTGAACATGACAGAGCTGAGCAGCTAAGGAGAAGCAGTGAGGTCAAGGAAGGATGCTGTCCCCTTGCATATCTTGAAAAGAAAGACTCATTCTCACTATGGTTCTTATATTTTCTTACAGGACTCTTCTACTTCAGCTTTTTCTGTCCTCACTTCAGAGAAGGGGGCAAACAAACCCTAATTATTTTTGTTTTGCACAGCTGAGCCCCACAGACTTCCATTTCCTCAGCTGAATGCTCTCATTCTGTCGGTGTCAGGTGTGTCTGGGACCTCTGACTGCATTTTCTGTGCAGCAGAAGCTAATGTCACAACTATTTTCCATCAACGGTCTCTCTTTACCAACCCCCACACCCTGTCCCCCAAAAACACGCATACAGTCACACACACACACACACACACACACACAAATACACACACTTTTCTTTTTATGTTTTCCTGAGACTGTAATAAGGAGAGCAGATTGCTAGACCTTGTCGTTTCTCTGGGTCATGGACATCTCAGGAAGAAATAAGGAGGGTATGTATATGGCAACTAAAGAGCACATACCGAAAATAACCAGGAACCAAACGAAGGATTCCTCTACAGCTGGGGTCACAGGTATATTTTAATCACTATAGACGAGATTGCAGGCGTGCCTGTTCCGGTATCTGGTTCCAGGTCACAGTTCCTGGGGCAGGCAGGGGGAAGATGTGATTTTACTTGAGTGAGAGAAGCTCTAAATGTGTTAAGAACAAGGGAAAAGTTCCAAAAACTTAGCTGTCTTGCTCTGAGTCCAAGAACGATGTGGGAGACTCAGTTCTAACCTGTAACCCTGCATGTAAGCCCGAAGTGGAATAACCAGGGCAGGAAACTAGCAACAAAGGGCATTCAAGTAGTTCATTTGCTTCTACTCTATAGAACTTCTAAGTCAGTTGGCAGGAGCTCAGTTCAGCAGTACACTACTGAAACTGAACCACACACAATTCTTCAAACCCAAATTTGGGTCAGGAATTTGCAGTGTTCATACTAGAAGGGCAATGAACAAACATTTCCCTAAATCACATCCACCAGTTCTTTCGAGACTTAAGGATGCTACATAAATATATACATACAGAACTATGGATGGAAAAAACTGAGGCAGAAAGAGATTAATAGGCATTCTGGGGATGATTGGAAAAGACACTATAAATGTTGACATGTTATATATTTTAAGAGTGACAACACCCTCTTTTATAAGGAACTTAGAAGTGGTTCTTGAAAGATGGGATTGACAGTAAATGGTCAAAGGATATGAACAGACAATTTTCAGAGGATGAAATTAAAAATATTTATAGTCATATGAAAAGGTGCTCCAAATCACTATTGATCAGAGAAATGAAAATCAAGACAACCCTGAGGTACCACTGTACACCTGTCAGATTGACTAAAATGACAGGAAAAGTTAATAATGAATGTTGGAGGGGATGTGGGAGGGCTGGGACACTGATGCATTGTTGGTGGAGCTGTGAATGGATACAGCCATTCTGGAGAGCAATTTGGAACTCTGCTCAAAAAGTTATCAAACTGTGCATACCCTTTGATCCAGCAGCATTTCTATTGGGCTTGTATCCCAAAGAAATCATAAAGGAAGGAAAGGGCCCCACACGTGTAAGAATGTTTGTGGCAGCCCTTTGTGTAGTGGCTAGAAACTGGAAATTGAATAGATGCCCATCAATTGGAGAATGGCTGAATAAATTATGGTATATGAATGTTATGGAATATTATTGCTCTGTAAGAAACGACCAGCAGGACGATTTCAGAGAGGCCTGGAGAGACTTGCATGAACTGATGCTGAGTGAAATGAGCAGAACCAGGAGATCAATATACACAGCAACAAGACTATATGATGATCAATCCTGATGGACATGGCTCTCTTCAACAATGAAATGTTTCAAACCACCTCCAATTGTTCACTGAAGAAAGCCATATACACCCAGAGAGAGGGATGTGAAATGTGGACCACAACATAACATTCTCATACTCCTTGATTGATGTTTGCTTACATTGTGTTTCCTTTATTTGATATATCTTTTGTGTAGATAAAATTTTTCTTGCACAACAATAAGTTTGGAAATATGTATACATATATTCGATTTCTTAAGTATTCTAACATAATTATCATGTAGTGGATATCCTGCCATCTAGGGGAGGGGTGGGGAGTTGGGGGGAAAAACTTGTAACAGAAAGCTATGTAAGGGTTAGTGTTAAAGAATTACCCACACATATGTTATGCAAATAAAATAAAATTTAAAAAAAAGAAAGATGGGATTGAAAAGATGAATGATTGTCAATTTTCATGTGTTTTAGTAAAACTATGTCACATATCTGGGATGAAGGCAGTGAGGGTCCTTATGCCTAACATCCCCAAAACATAACTGTTTATATGATATATCAGAGACATCATTTGTTGTTGCTATTCAGTTTTATTCAGCCGTGTTCAACTCTTTCTGACCCCATTTAGGTTGGTTTTTTTGTTTGTTTTGTTTTGTTTTTTGCAAAGATACTGCAGTAATTTGCCATTTCCTTCTCCAGCTCATTTTATAGATGAGGAAACTGAGGGAAACAGGGTTCAGTAACTTGCCCAGGTTCTCCAGCTAGTGTCTGAAGTCAGGTCTTCCATACCCCAAGCCTAGACTCTATCCACTGTGCCACCTAGCTGACCCAGAGACATTACAGGTCCTTTTAAAGAACAATATAATATGATATTACGTGATTCTTTACCTAACTCAGTTGGAAAACTGATTAGATTAATACTTTTCCCCCAACTTAGGGCAAAGGTTTGCTCTTTACTACAGTTCATACTTATTCCATATCTGATAATACAATGCAAGTCATCACACTCAGAACTCTTATAGAATATAATTCTTCTTTATGGTACTCTTCTATTGCCACTTTCCAAGATATTTTTAAACTTAGATGAAAGTCTAAGATTGGTCCAACCACCACCATTTTCTCTGAGTTTTCCACTTTTTGCATCATCTTTAGGAAACTAGCATTATAGAATATTGAAATGGGTTCTGGAAACAGCTTCAATATTATAACTCTGATCATCAAGATTAGGTGTCCTATTTGTGAAGCAGTGCTACCATAAGACTTTGGAAGGTTCTCTAGTATAAGAATTTATTGGCAAAGATTTGCCATATAAGAATGGACTTCTTTTTTTGTAGTAGAATGGACTTCTTTTAGACATCATCTCAGTTGATCCCTCTCAAATTTTTCCTTTTTTCTGTCTACTGCATTAATTCACCCAGACTTCAAGGTATTTTGTCCTCTCAAAAAGTTCTATACATCCAAGAGAAATGTTTTGTATGTTCCCATTATTGACATGAACTTTTTTCCTTCCAGGTTGTAAAAACTATTTTAGACTAGACACGACAATAAACTCAAAGCAAAATCCAACTTGAATATTAATGACTGTTACATCAAAAAATTAGAAGAGAATCACTACAGATGTCTTCATAGGTAGTAGAAGAATTTTCTTTCTCTTTCTTTTTTCTTTTTTTGCTTGGTGACCCTATCCCTACTTTTCTTCTCTCGCCCTCACCAATGTACAAGTGAAAGTAAGAGGAAGAATCTTCTTCTTCTTTTTAATTTGATGTAATTAAATAATCATTTAAATTTTTTTTTATTTTAAAAGTGACAGAATTTACTTTTTCTAATATATATATTTATACATACATGTTTATATTTATACATATGTATTTATATTTATACACATATATTTATACAATTATCTTGCTGTTCAAGAAAAATCAGATCAAACAGGAAAAAAATAAGAAAGAAAATAAAATGCAAGCAAACAACAACAAAAAGAGTGAAAACACTGTGTTATGAGCTACACTCAGTTCCCACATTCCTCTCTCTGGGTGCAGATGGCTCTCTTCATCACAAGATCATTGGAACTGGTCTGAATCATCTCATTGTTGAAGAGCCACATCCATCAGAATCGATCATTGTATAGTCTTGTTGTTGCCATTGTGTACAATGATCTTCTGGTTCTGCTCATTTCACTTAGCATCAGTTCATATAAGTCTCTCCTGCCTCTATGAAATCATCCTGCTTATCATTTCTTACAAAACAATAATATTCCATAATATTCATATACCATAACTTATTCAGCCATTCTCCAATTGATGGGCATCCATTCAGTTTCCAGTTTCTTACCACTACAGAAAGGACTGCCAAAAACATTTTTGCACATATGGGTCCCTTTCCTTCCTTTAGGATGTTTTTGGAATAAAAGCCCAGTAGAAACACTGCTGGGTCAAAGGGTATGCACAGTTTGATAACGCTGAAAAAGAATCTTCTAAAAATATGCATAGACAAGTAAAACAAATTATCAAATTAACCAATTATAAAAATATTTGTATAATTCTGTACTTTGTCAATCACTTCTTTTTCAGGAGGCAGGTAATATTATTGATCATAGGTCCTCTGGTATTGTGATTGTACATTGTATTTCTTGGAGTTCCTAAATCTTTCCAAATCTTTACAACATTGCTGTTAAAAATTGTACTCCTGGTTCTCCTCACTTCCTTCTGCATCATTTCCTTTTTTATAAATCTTTGAGGCTTAGTTCTTGGTGCATCATTCAGCTCAACAGGATCTTCACACTCCATCTCCAGTGCTCCTGAAAAGGCATGAAAGCCATGAAAAAAAGATAAAAGAAATAATTTTAAATAACATGAAATTGAAAGGCCATCACACTAACAAAATTAATGCAACTAGAATAAGAAGAGAAGTTATTATTGGGGAAAATTTTTTGATTCAAATATTTCTAATAAGGATCTGATATGCCTGAAATTCATTTGCTAATAGATTGACAATCAAAAAAAATGAACAAATATGTTTTCAAAATGTTAACTATCATATGAATGATCCTTCTAAGACATTAATAAAAAGAAAAATCAAAACATCTTTGAAGTTTCACTTTACACTTAATGTGAGAGAGCACTGATAGAGCAAATGATCCTGGAGTCAGAAGGACCTGCGTCTTACATTCTTATTCAGGCTTAGATACTTATTAGCTGTGTAAATAGGGCAAATTACTTAACCCCCATTGCCTAAAAAAAAAATTGCTAGTAGTGGTCATAATGGTGTGATTTGTCTTGCCCATTTAGATTATTATATGTCTTTATAGACTGAGTTATAGGGAAGTAAGAATAGATATCTGTAGAGCCTACTTACTCTCTCCCTGCTTTTCCAAGGAAAACTTTGATTCCTGCTACTAGGGGAAGCAGGAATTTGGGGTTAGAAGCTAACTATTTTTCTCTCCTTTGAGAGAAGATCTAGAATTACATATATATCCATATCTATATATGTATCTGCATCTTTAAATGTAATTAATTTAGGGGGAGAATTTTTAGGTTCAAGCTGTGCTTCTATTCACTATCCTTTAATGGGAAAGGAGGCAAAACTAGTTCTACAATGAAAACAAATAGGAAATGGCAAATAAACACATTTATCCATAGAGATGGCAAATAGAAATCAGAAAGAGTATATCTAAGAGAATATATGCCAGACAATTTGCTCCCACTGGGGATAAAATAACTCAACATAAAGATAAATAGTATCAAATGTCACCTAAAGGGAAATTCCCCTGTCTTTAATATTATCATTATTTAGTTGTGTCCAACTGATTGTGATATGATTACTATACTGTTTGTGAGATTTCCTTAGCGAAGATACTAGAGAATTTTGCAATTTTCTTTTCTTCTCCAGTGGATTAAGGCAAACAGAGATCAAGTGACTTGTCTAGGAAGTATCTGAGATTGGATTTGAACTCAGGTCTTACCTGACTTCTAGCTCAATGCTTATCCACTGAATCATCTAGTTTCCTAATATAATAAAATGGTAATAGAAATCTGATTCAAGTGGCAGTTTCTGTACATGTTGGCTTCTCCTAAGAGTCTCTCTCCCTTCAGGAACCTGAAAAAAGGTTGAAATGGAATGTCTTGCCTCTCAAAGTGGATGTCAAAAGATCAGGATCTCTCTTCTTTCTAGCTCTTCCCAATTATGCCTTTCATTCAGGTACAGAGCACCAAGAAATCAATGTCTAACAATGAGGATAGTCTCATGCAACTGGTACTTGGAGCCAAGGGTTTCATTCACAGATTGACAAAGACAGCAAAAGATAGTAATAGCCAACTAGAGTGCTTTTAGAAAGATAGGAATAATAACACACTTGAGTTAAAGCTATGAATTGTTCTAACTATCCTGGAAAGCAATGTGGAATTTTGTGAAGAAATTGATTAAAACATTCATACTCTATGATCCTGAGTTTATAAAGATATATAAACATATACTTCCTCCCAAAAGGCAAAGCTAGAAATGTCCAATATACACCAAAAATGAAAGTAGAGTAGGAGTCCATCAATAAGAGAATGACTGAACAAATAGAAACATGATATTACTGTGTATGTGTATGAAGAATACAAGGAGATCTAGGAGTTTATATGAGTTGATATGACAAAATAAACAGACTAAGGAAAAACAATATGCAAAATTTAAAAAAATATTCAGAGAATAATAGCAATAAGAAAAGTTAAAATTAAATGCTATGTAATTGTAATGACTAAACTTCACCTAAGAGAAGAGATACAGATATATATCTCCTTTTGTTTTTTATAGAGGTAGTGACTGTGATGGATAAGGAACACTGAATATAACGGGTTTTTTTAAAAAAAATATCGGTTACTTTTATGGACTACTTTTTTCTTTCTTTTTAATTCTTTGTTCTTTATAACAAAGAATAGAGGAGGTAGAAGAATATTTTGGGAAATAAGGTGATATGATAACAAAAACTAACAATAAAATTTTAAAAAGAAAAAGAAGATAAATGCCTAGGTACCCTTAAAATATTGAGACTCTAACATGGTTTTCTTCTATGGCAAGTTCAGTTGTTTCTCCTGTCCTCTTCATAGAGGCCATTTCTTCTTCCTTATTAGTCAGTGAATTTCAAATGTGGTTGTTCCACTATTATTAATGATAAGAACAGATAACTAAAAAAATGTTGGCAAATATAGTTCAATGTATTTATTTGCTATGCTCCTTCAGGATCCATATGTAGATGCTCTGTTATATCAGGTTTAGTTGGGGCTCAAGCCTAGCTTTTTATAAGGACACAGCATGGTATATTTGAACTAGCTCTGGACCTATAATCTGGAGACCTTGAGTTTGAATATTGGTTCTTTCATTTACTACCAATATGAACACTGAGCAAATCAGTTAATCCTTCTGAGGCTCAATTCTTTACCTTTGAATTGAAAAAGTTGAACAAAATGGACTCTAATGTCTTTTCCAGTTCTAAATCTGCTCAAGGCTAATTTCTACTACTTTTTCCCATTTTTGTGAATCATACTATTTGTAATCCTCCTTCGTCCTCCTCCATAATATTTTGCAAATTATCTTGTAGTACAAATCAGTGTTTTCCTGAGCTTTCATGTCATTTCACTTGACTAAGAGAGAATAACTGGTGCCCTTCTTAAATCCTTGTTGAAATGGTTAGAGGAAAACCTAAGCTAAACAGTTTCCTCAGTTTCTGATATTTCTTCTTTTATATGTTTGCTTTGCTTTGTTTTGTTTTCTTCTAAGAAAACATTGATTTTCCCTCTTTGGTCGAAACTAATATACCTTGCCTGCCTAAGTGGTGAGGTAGAATTGATGGGAGCCGGGGAGAAAAGAGGTCTAGGTTCTTCAGGTCTTTTTTAGATTTTCTTAAGGTTCTGCAGCCTTTTCCTCCAGCATATCTGGCTTCCAGCTTCAATAGAAAAGATGAATAATGCCAACCCTATTTTAGATTACTATTGAGGAGAGAATAAAAACCTGGGGAAAAGCTGGCATAAAAGGAGTTAGCAGACTCCATCATGTCTCTGCCTCAGCTTAGTACACTAGAGACTCCAGTAAATTTCCCCTTTGGGTGCAATCTGTGACTTTCCATTATCTATGAGAATTGTCAGTGGGAATGTCCTTTTACTCTTTTATTGTCTGATATATATTCTCCTATGTTCACTTTTTCTGATTTCTGTTTTGACTTGAATAAATGGATTTCTTTTCTCCCCCCCCCAAATTTAAGCTGTTTATAATAAAGACTTGTGGGTTTGTTTGTTTTTTTTACCTGAAATCTTTTTCTCCTCCTTGTGTCCTGGCAATACTTTGAATGACTACCTTGAGAAAGGACCTAAATCACTAATGGTCCTAGGATTTATATTTGTTCCAAGCACATGGGATCAGAACTAAAGAGTGGAGTTTTCTGGCACAGCAGAATTTTTTAAAATCTCCCTGGAAAAAAAGAATCAGAGAAAGAGAAAAAGACACAGCAGCACCAGTGGTAATGGCAAAGTGGCTAGAGGCTTTTCCTTTCCCTGGCTCACAACTCAGCTTATTAAAAGACTCCAGCCGAGTCCCAAGCACAAAAAGATTTCTTAGAAGAACTTAAAAATTACTTTTTAAAAATAAAAGAGAGAATGAGAAAAATTAGGGAAAAAATAAGGACAATCAAAAAAAATCAAGAAAATTATGAAAAAAAAAGTCAACTAAATTGAAAAGAAAACCAAAAACTTTAAAAAAAATTCCTTAAAAACTAGAATTGGAAAAAGAGAAGCTAATGACATCCTAAAGCACAAAGAAATATTTTTTTAAATTAGTATAATTAAAAAATAGAAAAGAAAGAGAACATCTCATCAGAAAAAAATAAGTAATCCGGAGAACAGAACAAGGAGAAATAATACAAGAATAGTCAGACTTGGGGCAGCTAGGTGGCGCAGTGGATAGAACACCAGCCCTGAAGTCAGGAAGACCTGAGTTCAAATATGACCTCAGACACTTAACACGTCCTCGCTGTGTGTTCTTGGGCAAGTCACTTAACCCCAATTGCCTCAGCAAAAAAGCAAAAAAAAAAAAAAAAGAAAAGAATAGTCAGACTTCCTGGAAATCATGATTAAAATAAAACTTGATACAATATTAGAAGAAATTATCAAGGAAAATTACCCCAAAGTTCTGGAACAAGATGGCAAAAGAGGAGTAGAAAAAAATTCCACCAATCACTACCTGAAAGAGATCCCAGAAAGCAAAGTTACGGAATGCCACAAGCAAATTTCAAAATGCCCAGGTTAAGGAAAAAATATTGGAATCAAGAAGATAAAACAATTTAAATATCATCGAACTAAAAATAAGGACTGCACAAGATCTAGCAGCTACTATGTTTAAGGACAATAGGTCTTAGAATAGCATATTTCATATAGCAAAAGATCTAGGGTTACAACCAAGAGTAATACCCAGCAAAGTATGATCCTGAACATTTTAACAAGCTGAAAGACTTTGAGGTATTTGTGACAAAATCCCCAGAACTTGAGGGAAAATTCAACTTATAAATAAATAAATAAATAAATAAATAAATAAATAAAAACATTAAGGATCAATTATAAGGGACTCTATAAGATCAAATCATCTACTTCTTATATAGAAAAATATACTTTTATTTGGATAGTTTGAAAGAAAGGCTTAGGATGAGCTGAGTATGATAAAATGATTCTAAGTGTAGGGAGAGATAAAAAGAAACAATTATCTCATACAAATTAGGCCAAAAAAGGGAAAATTGATACAGAAGTTATTAGGGGGTAGGGGAATAGTGCTAAAACCTTTCTCTTATTGGGAGTGGGTTAAAGCAGGAACAATGCAGATAGAAAGATAGATTAGATAGATAGATAGATAGATAGATAGATAGATAGATAGATAGATGGATAGATACATATCTAGAAGGATATAAAAGTCATCTAAATTCAGAAATAAATAAGAGGGCAAGAGAATAGTGTGAGAGGAGAGGATGATGGAGGATTTCTTGAGTGGGTAGGTTAAAGAATGAGAGGGCAAAGTAATGGATAGAAGTAAAGTAGAGGAATGAGAAGGGATAGGAATAGGGTAAGAAGAACAGTGAGGGAAAATAGGAAAAAGGAAAATATACAAGTAATTATAGCTTAGAATATGAATGGAGTGAATTTACCCATAAACTGGAAAGTGATAGCAAATAAAAAATTTGAATTCAGCAATATGTTGCTTTCAAGAAATAAGAGATAGATCCAAAGATAAAACAAAGATTAGGAGTGGAATATATTATATAAAAAGCAGGTTTAGCAATCATGATTTCAGCAAAGTAAAAGTTAAAATAAAAATAAAATAGAAGATAGGAAAACGACACTATGTGACAACCATATTATTCAATATTGTTTTAGATCATTTAAAATAACTAAACAGGATAAAATACCTAAAAGTATACCTACCTAAACAGATACAGAAACTACATAAATATAAACATGAAACACTTTTTTTATACAAATAAAGTAAGATCTATACAACTGAAGTAATCTCTATTCATGAAGGAAAAGCCAAATCTATTTATATAATGCTATACCAATTAAATTACTAGAAAAATTTTCATACTGAGTTAAAAGAAATAACAAAATTCATTTAGAGGAACAAAAGGTCAGGATGCAAAACTACATTATAAGGTAAGAGCATTGTTGAAGTATAAAATGGATGATTTTGATTATTTTTAATTAATTTTTTTGTTTAAATAAAATCTATGCAGCCAAAAATAAAAGGAATGCAGAAAATTGGGGGGAAACTTTCATAGACAATCTCTCAGGTAGAATGTGATTAAGTTGGAATATTTTTGTGTTATGGGAAATTATGAACTGGTTATTTTTTTTTTCCTGAGGCAATTGGGGTTAAGTGACTTGTCCAGGGTCACACAGCTGTTACGTGTCTGAGACCACATTTGAACTCAGGTCCTCCTGACTTCAGGGCTGGTGTTCTATCCACTGCGCCACCTAGCTGCCCCTGAACTGGTTAATTTTAAAAAAGATGAAAAGACTTGGACTTATGAAAGAAACTGCTATTCACCTTCGGAGAAACAAATGACAAATGCATAGTTCAATCTTATATATATATGTGTATGAATGTTTATGTGTGTATACCATACATATATAAATATATATGCATGTACATATATAGATAATTTTATATAATACATATATGTGTAGATATAGATACATCCACACTTAATTGCAGTCTTCTTGGGATGGAGGGAGCAGAAAGAAATAAAGAGTGCCCATCAAAGAACAAAAGAAAACCTACAAGGAAGCAAAGAAAGCTAGAAAGATTTAAAAACAATTTTTGTATATTATTTATTAGATGGTTTCTCTTGAAATGGAAATTTATCGCTTTATATTGAATCCTCTATTATGTTATGTTGTGTGTGACTTTTTTTTCTTATTATGTCCTTAGGTTTAAAATAAATCTGAAAACTTTTTTTTAAAGATTAAGACAATACAAGGAGTCAAAGCATCATGAATTACTAGCAAAGCATTTTACCAGTTTCTTTTTAGACACAAGCCTGAATGCAACTTTCTTAACTGAAGGCATCATATAGTCATTCCAAAATATAAAAACACCCATCACTTCATCAAATGTGATCTAATTACATGTTTACATACTATTAACATTCCCTGGCTGTACCACTTCAAAAAAAACTCTAAAAAGATAAAAAATTAATATATTATCCAAGGTGCAAAAAAGTGTGACAAAATGTCTTCTGAATTTAGAGAGCAATTTATTATTGATTTGGTAATTATTGAAAAGTGCTGTAACATTTATGCTGCCTATATTAATTATCCGAAAGCTTTTGACTCAATTCTACACTTATGACTAATTCATGTATTATTAATGTATAAAATAGAGCCAAGTATACTGAGAATGATAGAGTATTTCTACATGGAAAGCCATTATAGATTTTAAACACACTGACAACATAATATCAAGAAAAATTTTAAAATGTGTCATCTTTTTCTGGGAGACATTATAAGCTCTTATGGTACTGCCTATACTTAAGCAATTAGCATCTCTCCTAAACAGAACAAAATCTGAATTTTATTTTTTCCTCTTTATTTATTATTGTAAACCTATTAGTCATGGACAAATAAAAACGTTTCAATATACAAAGTAAAACAAGAAATAAGATTTTATGAGAAACTATGAATAGTTATGTAGAGTTTGGGTTTTTAAAAGTCCTTCAAATTTGACGTTCCAATGTTAAATTCCAGCACTGCTCTGATTGCCTATGCCCCTTTTGAACTTCCTTTTGATTTTTAAAATATATTTTATTTAAATGGTTCATTGGTGCTCACTTCCTTCTTCTATTTTTGGGGAAAAGGAGCATTACCATCACTGCCCCCATTTCCCACCCTAAATGTCCCTCTCCACCAAAAAAATAATAAATCCTTTACTGTAAGAAGTTAGACAAGGATGTCTCACATAATACTTCTAGTCCATAATCTTTCTGTCAAGAAATAAGAAGCATGCTTTCTCATGGGTCCACGGGACTTATGGTTGGTCGCTGCATTGATCAGATAAATAAATCGTTCAAATTGTTTTTCTTTGCAATGTTGTAATCAATGTATAATTTGTTTTTACTGGTTCTGTTAACCTTACTCTATATTCATTCATAAAAATCTTCCCAAGTTTTAGTGAATCCATTTGTATCAGCATTTCTTATAGCACAATATTTTTTTATATTCCTTTACCATAGAAATTGATAGATGCCCCTTTAATTTTTTTCCTATAACAAAAAGTGCTGCTCTATGTTTATACTTTTACATATACATTATATATGTGTATATGTATCTTATATATATACATTTGTGTGCATACATATCTTTCCCTCTTTCATTTCTCTCTTTGGAATATATGCCTTGTAGCTGCATCGCTGGGTTAAAACAGGTTAGAGACTTTTTTGGATACAATTCCACTTTTCTTTCTAAAAAGGTTGGGCCAATTCACAGCTTCATCAACAATTCATTAGTGCGTCTGTCTTCTTATAGCACCTCCAACAATTGTAATTTTCCTATAGCTCCATCCATAGAGGAATTTTCTTGTTCACAAGAGGAGAATATGAAAGGAAAAAGCTAACGTGCAGGATGAGTAGATCTCTGGAATGGGGCAGAGATCACTGATTGGAAGGTTAAAAAATGAAGCTATCATGTTAATTTAACCTTCACATCAACTCTATGAGATAGGTAAGGCAGGTATTATTGGACCCATTTTATATCCAAGGAGGTGAAAGGTAATGAGGTATGCAGAGGCCATTAATCCCCTAACTACTGAAAGAATTTTATTCTTTCTCCTAGACATCATCCCAGACAAAAGATGAACATAATGTGCTAAATCAGTGGTATTAGATGGCTGCCTGATGGTTTTTTTTTTAAATATCCAGCCCACTTAATTTTCCTTATAATACCTTATAGTATTTAACAATGCTGATAATCTGAAAACTCTTCCTTTAATTATTAAAAATCTCTTCTGTGGCAATTTAGGCCACATTGATGATAGTAATGCAGGTATTCTGGGGCATTGGAGGTGCCCGAGTCAGGAGTAGGAGTCTCTTTCCCCTATCCTTTCTCACAGGGCAAGAGAATGATAATGAACAGCAGACTATTTAATAGTACCTGCTCTTATTTCAGCATTTCCATAGCAACAGCTGGTACTTAAGATTACCAGGATGTTACCTAAGACCCTTTTCATATTGAATCTGTGAAGAAATAACCTCCCCTACCTTACCCCCCAAAACACTTTGTATGTATTTTGTATGTATTGTGAACATATTTATCTATGGATATGTTTTGGTCAATAGAATGTAAGCTTTTTGAAGGCAGGTCTGCTTCTCTGTTACCTTTCTATCTTTGATACCTTGCACACTTCCAAACACATAGCAGGCAGTTACTAAATGCTTATTGATTGACTGATAGGTTCTGCATCCTTGAAATGTTTCTTTGCCCCCCATTACCAGTTTTATGAAGCTATCAATCATCATCAGGGCTGCCAAGGATAGATAATCAATAATTCACATCTATGCCTGAGTTGATAATGAGAAACTGCTCAGTCAGCCAATTATAGCATTAGAAAGACTGCTTTCCTTCTCTGACTTTTTTTATATGCCTTTAATTTCTGGGGACCTATTAATAAAAAATCCCTAGTTAGAAGACCTACTTCTGGGGGCACATGGGTTAGGGAAAGTTAAGTTGATCTTATAAGAATATATTGGTCAATATTTAACAAAATTTTAAAAACTATATACAACATATTTTGAAGTTTAGTTTACATTGTTAATGTTAACTACTCCTTCTTTAAATGTCCACAAGGAGCCAAACAATAACTCAAATCCTGTTCTTCAGTGATAACTGATTTCCAAGGTATAAATGTTCATATTATAAATTTAACAATCAACTATAGTAGAAGTAGCTCCGGCACACCACCAGAACTTTGTACATAATCAGGAGTCATTTCTGAGGGTTCCTCTACTCTTCAAAGACTAGAAATAAATTACTAAAAGCTTCAAAGTCAGAAGCCTAGAGCTAGTAATAGTTTAGCCCACAACCACCTCTTACTGCAAATTATACATCTGTAAAATGGAACTAAAGTAACTTCCTGTCTCTCACAGAGTTAGAAAAAGGATTAAAGAAAAGAGCTTTGTAGAGAACAAACCAACTTTTTCAAAGAAAAAAAAGAGTTCTGAGAATTTGTTTTCTTTTACCTCATTTTCATAGTCACAGAAGTTGCCACAAACATCAAAGGAGATTAATATTTGTAAAGCATGTAACAGTGCTTGGCACATAGATGTTTTATAAATCCTTGTTCCCTTAGATCCTTTCCTTTGTTTCCAATTTTATGCTTTATTCTTTATTCTTTATTCTCTGCTTTTCATTCCAATAAATGATAGCTGGTGATCTGGGCCAAATTTAGAATTAGCATAAACTTTATAGATCTAAATTTAAGAACTTTTTGTAAAATTCAAGCTTTGACCCAAAGTTAGTAAAAAAGAAAAAGAAAAAAAGGTGGGGGGGAAGTTCAATTTACAAAAATGAAGACAGGTAAAAGGGAGAAGGAAGAAGAATTGTTTTTTAGGCATTAAATTGCTCTTAAAAAACAACAACAACAACAACAACAACAACGTTTTCAAGAGTTAAACAAATAGTCCAAATACAGATGGCTTCAATTTCCTTGAAACAGACATGGTTTAAAAAATCAAGGGAAAAATGCTTCTGGAACAAACCCACTTAGAGTTTTGTGGATGCCCAAGCATTTGAAAGAAAATAGCTGGAAACATTTGACCTATCCCCTGCCAAGCCCTATCTTAAAACATAAAGATTTGCAACCAAATTGACCAGTGGGCCCCAAAAAGAGGATCAAGAATTGACTTACGGAGGGGAAACACATTTGACAGTGAAAATAGGGGAGCAAACCCTGTTTTCATGAGGAATATATTCAGACACTGAGGACATGAATAAAGAAAGGCACCAAAGGAATCCTTTGGCTAGGAGGGGAGCTAATTTTTCTTTTCAATTTTCCTTCCGGCAAAGGCAAAGCTTTAAAGCTGAGTATGTTGTTTCTACCTTCAGTTTTATAACTTAGGCTCAAATATTCACTTGGGGGACCAAGCTTTGAATATGGTCTCATTGAAGCCTTTAAATGACCTCTAGAAACAAAGGAAATTAAACATAAGACAATGTTTATACAGTATTACTTGGTGTCATACGGAAAAAGCCCCATTCTACTTTTTAAATAAGAACTTGATTTTGATTTCACATATCCCATTCCTTATGAGTGGCTCCTAGTGGGTTGTACTTTTTACCTTTTTATCCATGTGAAAGGTTCCCTAAGAGCCAAGGTAGCATGCCCCTTTTAACTCTCATCCCCCTAACCTAGAGAATGGCAAATACTTTGTTTTTGGTGAGGACGAGATGAGGGGAGTAAGTTACTGTTAAACAGGAAAAAGCCAGTCAGAAGTCTAATAAGAGAATTTAACAAATGAGTAAACTAAGATTTATAGAAATGAAATAATTAACCCAAAGTTGCAAAGGTAAATATAATCTGCCTTTGGAGTAGAAAGACTTGGGGGAGGGACCCAGCTACTGAATGAATAATCACTATGATCCCCAAACTGCATCTCTTCCCCCTTTTTATGTGGAAAATGAATGAGAAATGAAAGCCAACAATCACCAGAGGAGGTGAAGGAAATATTATGCTGGGCTGGAGAAGAGATCAAGGAATCTAGATTTCTGGTCCAGAGGAAAAGAGCAGAGATGGGGAGAAGAGAAGATTGATTTTCCTTCCAGAAATGGGAGTTAGTCTGAACACTTGAAGTTATTAGAGCAAAGTATGTAATGCTTGCAGAGACTGAGGAAATATCAAAGATTAGAGATTATTAATAGTTTATTGATAGTAGTGGAGAGTTTGGACTGGCAGCCATATTAGCCAGCCATCTGGATCTCAAAGTATTCAGCAGCAATTTGGGATCCGTAATTATGAGTCTAGATGAGACTTTTGTTTCAAAGCATCCAGTCCAAGGAGCAAGGGGCTCCAGCACTCAAGGAAACAAAGGCAGAAGTCGGGATAGAGCACTGGGGGATAGAAGTTCCGGGAAAGGTCCATAAATTCAGTTCTGACAGGTTGGGGTTATGGAGGAAAGATCATAAATTCTGATACAGAGCTAGGAGACACTGAGTCTGAGACCAGAAAGATATGCTCAAATATTGGAGATAAGCAATATGGAGTTTTATGACTCTTTGGAATGCTAGTGGTCATAACTCTGCAGCCCCAATTATCTCAGTCCTAATGGCTAGGAAGGGGGGTTGCCACTAGGTAGACTGAGGCAGAACAATTAAGGGAAACTGAGACAGGGGAACTGTGGCACAACAAGTAGAAGAAATAATATTTGAATGGCACAAATTAAACACAGAATTTGGATGTGGAGTATACCCAGACTTAATTGCAAGCTGTCAATCAAACACCCCACCCTACAAAAGAAGCAAACCATGGATATTTTTTTACTTTCACTCTTTCACTGATCACAGACATTTGCTGAGGTTTGAAAATTCAGCCATCAAGGAAAGGTGTGTTATTTGGAAAGAAAGCTTTGCCCCTGAAATGGAGCTGTTGGAGAAAGGGGGAGAAAGTTGTTAAAGCATACTTGATCTGTCTCCTGGATTAGTAGATAGAACACTGGACTTGGAATCAAGACGGTTCATCTCTGTGAGTTCAAAGCTAACCCAGGGCAACTCACTGAACTTGGTTTCCGAATCTTGCCAACTTTGCCCCAGCCATCATTTAGAGTCTTGACATTGATCTCTGCCAGTGAGGAGAGAATGCTATAACAATGAGCTTTGGAACTCCAAAGATACTTGTTAAGTAATCTATGTAAGAAATAACCAGAGCAGATTTGAACACAGATCTTTTGATTTCAAAATTCCACAATTATGATGGAGATGGAAAAACAGCAGTGGTCTGAACCCATGAAAATGATCTATGCTTTGATATCATGGGACTTTACCCCACCCCACCTACTGTTCCTATGGGAACGAGTTATGGAATATTGCTTAGCCTAGAGTGAGTAGATTTTTTTGGAGGCAAAAAGGGGAGAAGCTGGAGAAGTGGAGGAAGGGGTTTTCTTTAATGAAAAGAAAAGGTTTTGTTGTTTTTGCCTTAGTCCCTTCTCACAGAATGAAATTTATGATAATAGACTAAGAAGTTAGAAACTATTCTTCAGTATTCAAATCATAAACAATCCCCAATCCCCTATGAAAGTTCCACAGCTCACCGGGACTAGAAAGCTCCATGGGTTTGAATGTTTGAGTAATGAAAACAAATGAAGTCAGTGTAACAAAATGACCTCAGGAAAGAAGGCAGCCAGTTCAAGTAATCCACTAGTGAGTTGTGTGTGTGTGTGTATGTGTGTGTGTGTGTGTGTGTGTGTTTGTACTCTTTCACTCCCATTCTTTTTCTTTTTCAATTCTCTAATAAAGGCCACATCCTAAAATACTGCCACATTAGTCCTACCACTGCTTTTTGAGATTGATATCTCTCACTCCACTGAATCTCCTACCTAGACTTAGTAGAAGAAAATGGATTTCAAGCCAGTGGACCTGATTTTTGAATCCTAGTTCTTCAACATACTAAGGAAGCATTTAAGTAGCACAATGGATAGAAAGCTGATAGCCATATGGTTATAGGCAAGTCAATTATACTCTTTCTGTCTCAGTTTCTTCAACTGTAAAACCGAGATAATAGCACTTACTTCCCAAAGTTGTATTTCTCCCTCAACTACAAAATAGCACTTATTTCCCAGAGTTGTAAAATAATATCTGTAAAGCACTGAACACAATTACTGATATACAGTAGGGGGTTAATAAATGATTATTTCTTTCTTACCAAATTGCATTGCCTTTGAGCAAGTAATTTCGACTCTCTGAAAAATGAGATTGGATGGATGACCTTTAAGGTATTTTGCTGCACTAAACTCATAGTTTAGAGCTTAATTAGAAAGAAAGTAAAGAAAAAAACCCAGAGGAGAAACACACTTGTGAGTTGTTTAAGCTAGCTGCCTTCTTGCCTGGGGCTGATGTATTATATTGTCTGTATTTGATTTCCCCCCCAGGCAGGCAGAACCATAGTCCACTACTCATCTTAGAGAGTTTTATGTTTCTTAGTTAAGATAAGTCTATTCATTACTGCTTGAAATTATGGGGACCCCTTAAATGATATCCCATTTTTGCTCAAAGGGATTTAGGGTTTGTCTCAGTTCTCCTACACCGTAAGTAGTACTTAAGGCACCAAGCAAACCTCACAGGGAGTCAAAGAAATTCCCAGAAGGGATTTCCCTAACTTCTTCATTATCCCATGAGGTTGAGACAAGAATAAACAGTAGAAATAAACATCTCACCAGCCCATGCAGCAGTCAACTTTTGACCCTTTTTGGAAGGAAAACTATGTGGAAAGCACTTGTATTCTAAAACAAGGATTTATTAAGTTCCTACTATGTAAAAGGCACTATAGTAGATTCTGGAAATAAAAAGATAAAATGACATAATTTCTACCCTTCAGGGAGTTTATATTCTATGGGGTTTTTAGATCATGTAAATAATCAAATATACATATGATAATTTGAGGAGGGAGATATTCCTATTAGTCTGCAATTGCTTGTGCATAGATCTAATTAAGCTGTGACGTATGAGCCATATTGGGTACAGAGCAGAGCTGGGATTCAGACAGCAAATTCTTAACTGATCACACACTTATTATACCTATTTGGTAAGATTTATTCCCTCATTAATCACTGCCCTCCCTTCATTCATGTTAAATATAAAAATCATTAGAAAAGATCCCCATCATGGTTAAAATAATTAGCTGCTACATCATGTTGTACACAGTAAGACGGAAAGGAGTGATTAAATTAGGAATATTAAAATCCCATTAATCTTTGCTCAACTTAAAGCTCTGCTTGTTCTTCTCACTATGGCACTTATTATTTCTGATACTGAAAGATATTTGAATTAGAAGCTGAAATAAGGTCACTATCTGAAAGATGTCAGGTCAGCAATTAGTCAAAGTAGGAGAATCGACCAGAGCTAAGGAGCAGCTGACATGCTGCTCAAGTGCTGCTCAAGTAATGTATGTTTCTCAATGTCATTCTAAAGAGTATGGTCACTCCCCATAATCCAGGGAACTCAAGATGTAGGGATATATCACAATGATAATGACCAATAACATTCCTGTAATGCTATAGAATTTGTAAAATCCTTTATCTTCACAACAATCTTCTGAGGTTAATAGGTTGCCAAATAGGTCAGAAGATAAAAGTCAGGAAGACCTGAATTCAAATCTGGCTTCAGACTACATATTAGCTGTGTGACCTTGGGCAAGTCACTAAACTGTCTGCCTGGTTCCTAATCAATAAAATGGGGATAATAATAGCACTTGCTTCTTAGAGCTGTTGTAAGGATAAAATGAGATATTTGCCAAGTATTTTGCAAAATTTAAAACATTGCATAAATGCTTAAAAATGTTTTCTGTTTTATGCCAAAAGAAACTAAGGCAAACTCAAAGAATTAGAGGTCTTCAATGAAGGCCTTTGAGATCTAAATCAAGCTTGTCAGGACCACAGCTGGGGAGAAAACCAATTTCTGGTTGGGGATTGTACCAAAAAAAAAAAAAAAGAATAAAGAGAAAGGCAGAAACCAGCACATGCACTGAGCCAATAAGAGAGGTAACAAAAACCAGGAATTCCAGAAGAGGACAGACCTTGGTCTCATCCACCCCAACAAGAACAGTAGCATCAATACTATTTTTAACTACAAGGGGACAAGACCAAATAGTTCCTTCACAATCAAAGAATGCAGGATAACACTAATCACAAAATCTTGATCCAGAAACTGGGACTGGGAATAAACACAAATAGAAGAAAGCATAAAATACAATGAAGAAATACAGCAAGTGGAAAGAACTCTAAGGTTAATTTCAAAAAAGATATTAATTCCATAGCAAGTGAAGTTTCAGTCAAAAAAATGCTTTGAACAAAGGATTTGGTGAATGACTTTTTAAAAAATGATGAAAAAAGGTTTTAAAAACTAAATGTTTTGGAAGCTAGAAGAATAAATAAACAGAACAGAAAGTGGAAAACCCTACCCAAGTAACAGACTCATTGAAAAATACAATGAAGCAAAAAAGAACTAAAAAAGACTGGAAAAAAGTTATGGAAAGGATCTACTTTCAGAGACAAATAATCTTGAAGCAGAAGTCAGGGAGAGATAATTTAAGAGTGATTGAATTCCTTAAAAACCACAATCCAACCAAAAAAAAACACAAAAAATCTGCATTTCATATTTCAAAAAATCATGAATGAAGTCTACTTTATTCTATTAGAATAAGAAGGGAAATTTAAAAATGTAAAGAAACCTCCAGTATTCTCAAAGAGAATTTCAAACTTGAAAATACCAAGGAATGTCATAGCCAAATGTTATAATCAAAATCCAGAACTTCCAGGTCAGAGAAAAAATACCATAGGTAACCTAAAAGAAAGTTCAAGTACCCAACATTGAGCTGAGCAAAGTGCCTTACAAATATTATCTCATTTAATTTAACTTAATCTCATTTAACCCTCAAAATACCCTTAAGAAGCAGGTCCTGCTATGATTCCTATTTAATAGCTGAGGAAACTGAGGCAGGCAGAGATTAAATGACTTGCTCATGGTCACACAGCTAAAAATGTCTCACATCAGAGTTTAACTCAAATCTTCTTTGCTCCATGCCTAGAGATAGAATTTTCAGTATCATGTGCCAGTAACAGAGAAAAGAATAGTTAGCCAGATCAGAGAGTGAGGGAAAAGAAGTAGCATCCAATGATATTGTAAAGAGAGAATTGTAAAGATAGAAAGAAGTTAGCTAACTAGAATTTATATTTTATCTAAGAATAATAGCAAGTCACTAGAGATGATTGAATCAGGACATAACATGGTCAGATATATTCTTAATAAGAAAAATCATTTTGGCAGTAGTTATGTTGGATGTATTAAAGAAGTTAGAGAGATGTCTAAGACAGAACTTTGGAGAATACCCACAGTTAGGGGGTATGAGTTTTTTTTCCCCCTGAATAGTATTTTATTCTTCCAATTACATGGAAAGATAGTTTTCAACATTAATTTTTGTAAGATTTTGAGTTCCAAATTTTTCTCTTTCCCTTTTTTATCTCCTCCCTCTCCAAGATAGCAAGCAATCTGATTTAGGTTATACAAATATAATCACTTTAAATATATTTTCATATTTGTCATGTTGTGAAAGAAAAATCAGAGCAAAAGGGGAAAAACCATGAGAAAGTTTTTTTGGTTTTTTTGTTTTTGTTTTTTGTTGGCCAAAGTAATTGGAGTTAAGTGACTTGCTCAGGGTCACATATCTAAGAAGTAGTAAGTGTCTGAGATCAGATTTGAACTCCTCATTCAGTCTCCATACTCTCCCTTTGGATGTGGATGGCATTTTCCATCTGAAGTCTAACGGAATTGTCTTGGATCATTGCATTGCTGAAAAGAAATAAGTTGATCATAGATAATCATCACATCATCTTGCTCTCTTGGTTCTGCTCACTTCACTTAGCAACAGCTCATATTAATCTTTCCAGGCTTTTCTGAAATCAGGTTGCTCGTGATTTCTTATAGAACAATAATATTCCATTACATTCATATACTATAACTTATTCAGTCATCCCCAATTGATGGGTATCCCCTCAATTTCTAATTCCTTGTCACTGCAAAAAGAACTTCTACAAACAATTTTTGTGCATATGGTTCCTTTTTCCCTTTTTTATGATCTCTTTGGGATATAGACTTAGCATTGATACTTCTGGGTCAAAGGATATGCATAGTTTTATAGCCCTTTGAGCATAGTTCCAAATTGCTCTCCAGAATAGCTAGATCAATTCACAACTCCACCAATATTGCTTTAGTGTCCCAGTTTTCCTACATGTAGGGGATGTGATATTGATAATGAACCAGCAAAAAAAAAAGATGTGAAGCAGTCAAATAAGTATGAAGATAACCAAGAGAAAGTAATGTCACAAAAACTCAGAGAGGAGAGAGTAGTGAGGAGGCAAAAGTGGTTTCTAGTGTCTTATGTATCAGAATAGTTGAGAAGAATGAGGAATGAGAAAAGACACTGAAATTTGACAATTAAGAGTCATGGTTAATTAACACTTTGGAGAGACCAGTCTCAGTTGAATGAGGAGGTCAGAAGGGAAATTTATAATCAGAAAAGGAAATAAAGCAGTAATAGAGAGAGAAATGTAATGAGTGGAAAGAAGCTTCCCCTCCCCCATTTTAGGTAGAGTCCTTGCAATGAATTTATAGGAAAACAGACAAATATTATACTGGATGGTTAGGCATAAATGATTGAAAACATGGTTCCAGGGAGTAGCTGTATAGATGATAAGATTACAGATCTAGTGGATTTGATGAGTGCACCAAGCTACTAATATCCTAATCTAGGTGGTAAGTACTGACACCACTCATCTCTAGCTTTTCCTTCAGGGCATAACTTTCTCTGTAATTAACCTCATTCCCTCTGCCTCTTGATTAGAGAATAGTTTTTCTTTCAAACTTGGCAAAAGAAATTACCTCTTGTGATCACCTTAGCAATAGTCATCACCCTCTGATTCCTCACTCCTCCTCCCCACTCCTCACCCAAGGCTGCTAAACTTATTTATCTAGGGCTAGTATGAATCCATATTGTCCTCTCTTTCTAGAAATCTAAAATATAGATTAATACTCTTTTTTGGTTCAGTTTCAAACCCATTTTTCCAGGTAAAGTCCTAGCAGTAAGAAATGATGTTGATGATGATATATATGCATGCACATATATATATATGTAGAGTACGTAGTTAACATTTAATAATCTACCTTCTTAAAAAAATATACACCTGACACACTTTTAAGTTTAATATGCATTATTGACATTTCCTCCACCATTTTCTTAAGTCTAGATAATCAATAAAATAATAAATCAAGACCCATTTGTAGAGTTTGCCAATTTTTATGGTGTAAGTGCTTACAATGAAAATTTAACAATTCACTCTCTAAGCCAATATAAATTCTAACAAATTCTTGCAACAATAATAAAGATAACAACACTAAGAACACAAATAATGTTTATCATAGTTTTAAAAATCTATTTTCTCTCCTGTTTGTTTTTTTTAATTGTTTTCTACTATTCTTTACTTTTTTTCTACTACCTATCTTCTCACTTTTAGAGACACAAAGATCAGTAATGCAATTAAGTTGACCATTTTAAACTTTAAACACTTTAACCACTTTAAACACAGATGTAAGAGAAAGCAAAAAAATTTTAAGAAACAAAAATTTAGAATACTTTTGAAGCAAAAAAATGGATATGATAGAACCAGTTTCTATTTGCCTTGAACAGAGATTCCTTTTTCACTAAAATTCAAAGCTAACCTGATTGACTTTTGCTATCTTTGATGCTACTTTTAGGTGACCTAAGGGGTCAGGGGCCATTCCAACTTGGTGGATATCTGAAGATGACACAAATCACTATTCCCTGACCTGACAATCAGAGGCATTTCTATATAGAGAAAGAGGAGAAGTGGGGTCTTGTCTATGAAAACTAGGTGTCATATTTTGTTGCACATCCTTGCTCTGTTAAGCAAAGTAAATCTCCTTTTGCTACCTATTCAATGAGTTATGAGTGCCCTGTTTCATCTCAAATCAAACCTGAATTAACAGGCTGCCAGTATTGTCCCAACCCATAAAAATAAATGTATTATTTATTATATATGTGATATATACTACATATGTATGTATGTATGTATGTATGTAATATTTAATAGTCAGTGACACATTGTGATTCAATAGGAGGAAAGGCATTGAAAATATGGAAAATGGGGGATTATATGGCAGAATGCTAATAATGACAACTTGTGTTTAAATAGATGACACAAGGTCACACAATCACTTTGTGTCCAGAGTTGCCTTTTATGAGTTGCCTTCGACAAGGCACTTCAATAAGATGAGTATGACACAGGAAGTTTCTATTGCTAAATAGAAATAGTACATTAGAAATCATATTTGCCTTGGTTCCTTTAGTGTTAGTGACCATCATAATCAGGTAGAAACTATATAAAAGCCTGAAACTTCCAATCTAGAACATAGAACTCTTCTTTTTTCACTAGCCAATAGGCTCCCACTTATAAAGATCTACCTCCTGAGAAACATTTTACCTGCTTGCTCTAGCCAATACAAAAGAAGCATACACAAATGCACTTTAGCAACCACTAGACCCACAACAGGAAATATCTTAGGAAATGGGTCCCCTAGAGAACTGGCAAGTCCTCCCAATGGGCTTAGTTCCAGGTTCTCTGGCCAGGATCTAAAAAAAGCTTGAGAAATAGGACAGAGAAGATCTTCATCTATGCTGATTTCTGCATAATGACCACTGAGTCTGGCCAAGTGCACTGGAGCCTGGAGAGCACAGAACTTAGATGATCAAAGCAAAGACTCTCCTTTTGTGGTAAAAACCAGTGGAGGAATTTTGCCAATGTCTCCCATCTCATACAGTCATTGATGAAGATGTCAGAGAAACTACAGTCTAAACAACCAGATTAGAGCAATTATAAGAACAACATAGTTTGGGAGAAAGAGCCCATCGTCAATATGAGCATTAGGGTGGTAATGCTATGATGTGCTTGGCTGAGGACCAAACAACTTCCCTAAGGACAAGGAAGCTATTTCTGCTTTCCAGGGATCCTTAGACCAGTCAGAGTACATACCAAACCCAAACCATATCAATGTCTCCAACTAAGAACTAGCACTCTTACCCCATTCAGAACAAGAAGTTTACTCCCACTAATCATTAGTTGCACCATCATGCACCTGACTTCCAGGTCTGTGACAAATCAATGTCTTCCTAGGAAAAGGAAGGATTTTTAGCCCAATATTTTCTTGGATCTAGTTTCCAAGAAGACATATCTGATAAGAATGGATTGGTTTGGTATATAGTTTCAGTGTGATCCTCTCTGACTCCTACAGGACAGGGTTGCCTTAGACTCAAGGTCCTTGACCCTGGAAAGGGCTCTGTATACCCTCAAGAAATAGCTCAGATCCCTTTTAATTTTCAGGTTTACTTTCCTATGGGAAAAACCCTTCTCAGAAAGGGCTTGTATGACCAAGAAGTATCAATGAAAGGAATCTTGCTTTCTAAGATGATAGGAGGTGAAGACAAGATGGCAGAATAAAGCCATGAAGCTGCTTGAGTTCTCACAGTTTCCCTTGAAAACCACATTAAAGATAGATAGATTGGAAGGACTTAAAAAAAGGTCAGTCTCATTGGGGTGAAAGAGATGTTCAGCCCAACTCAGACAGAGTCTGGGAAAGCCAGTGAGCGGGTCTTAAACATAGCAGATCAGCAACTAAGACCCTTGGTCCTGGCTCCGTAGCAGAGCAGAGCAGTAAGGGTAATCTCCAATACCAGCTCAGAAAGCAAATTATGGGAAACCAAGATGTTTCCTGGAAAGATCAGATAAAGCTATCCCTTGCTGTGAGCAAAACACCAAATATAAAGGACCCCTGTGCTGAAAGCCAAGGCACAGAACTGCATGAGACATTTGGGACAGTGTCCCCTTTATCCTAGGAGCAGAGCTTGACCACAAAAGTCACAAAAGAGAAAATACAAAAAGAGAAAGAAAGAAAATAAGCAAGAAACAGAAAAGATTCTTAACCATAGAAAACTACTGTGGTGACAGGAAAGATCAAAATACAAATTCAAATAAGGGCAAAATCTCCACAGAGGAAATCTCAAAGAAGGATATGAATTGGTCTCAAGCTCAAAGAAGCTTCATGGAAGTGCTCATGAAAGATTTTAAAATGCAAATAAGAGAGGTAGAAGAAAAAATGAGGGAAAAAAAGTATGCAAGAGAGTCAACAGCTTGAAAAAGAAAGAAAAAAATTGACTGAAGAAAACAGTGCCTTAAAAATAGAATTGACCAAATGCAAAAAAAAAATCCACTTAAGAAAATGATACCTTGAAAAGTAGAATTAATCAAATGGAAAAAGGGATATAAAAGCCAACTGAAGAAAATCATTAAAAATTAGAAAAGGGACAAATGAAAGCTAATAACTCTATGAGATATCAAGAATCAGTCAAAAAATATTAAAAGGAATGAAAAAAGGAAAAAAATGTAAACTATCTCACTGGAAAAAAACAGCTAACATGGAAAATAGATCCAGGAGAGACAATTTAAAAATTATTGGCCTACCTGAAGGCCATGACCAAAACAAACAACCTAGATAGCATTTTTCAAGAGATAATAAAGGAAAACTGTCCTGATATACTAGAACCAGAGGGGAAAATAGTCATTGAAAGAATCCATCAATCACATCCAGAAAGAGATCCCACAAAGAAAATACCAAGGAACAATGCTGCAAAACTCCAGTACTACAATCTCAAGGAAAAAAATTTTGCAAGTTGCCAGACAAAAACAATTCAAGTATCAAGGAGCAACAATCAGGATTACCCAGGATCTGGTAGCTTCTACATTAAAAGATCAACGGGTTTGGAATACCATATTCTAGAAGGCAAAGGACCTGATGATACAATAAAGAATTAACTACCCAGAAAGACTTTACATCATCTTTCAGGGGAGAAGATGGATCTTCAATGAAGTAAGAGACTTTCAGTAATTTCTATTGAAAAAAAACAGAACTAAACAATAAATTTGATCTTCAAACACAGGACTCAAGGGAAGCATAGAAAGGTAAATGGGGGAAATATAAATATTATTTAAAGGTTAAACTGTTTACATTCCTAGATGGGAAAACCATGTCAGTAACTGTAGAGAACTGTATCTGTTATTGGGGCAGTTAAAGGGGGTCATACATGGACAGAGGGTATGATTGTAAACAGACTCTGATGTGATGATATCAAAGAAAAAGACATTAAAGGGTGGAAAAAGGATTATGCTGAGAGAATATAGGAAAGGGGAGGTAAAATAAGACAAATTAGATCACATGAAGAAGTATCTATTACAATAGAAAGAAAAGAGGGGGATGAGCATTGTCTAAGATCATAGGGAAGATGAAACTATCATTACATAACTTGGTGAATGCAGATTTACTTAGAAACAGGACATTTCCTTCCTGATTTGATTATAATTCTCTTTCTCTGTATAGGGTGAGAAAATACTTATTTGATCCTTATGGATGAAAGAGAGAGCCTCTCTATTAGGCTTCTTGGAACAAAGATTTCATAACATTCCCCCAAAGTGACTTTCTGGGAAAGTGAGTTTTTTTGTGAAGAGAATATTATAGCCTGGGCATTAACTAAAATGCCAAAACAGGTTACATGTAAGAAACTTATAACCTCTTTGCCACTTTCCTACTGATGTTTCAGATGTATGATGAAGAATTGTTAACTGTGTCATTTTCTTTGTTTTGACCTTGATGTTCCTGGAGTTGCTTGGGGGGCTTACTTCTAATACAACCACCTTGTGCTGGGATAGCCATTGACTGAGGCATTGCCTTGGAATTATAGTTGGGGAGCCAACCATATTGTTGAGTTATAAGAGTTAATATTTTTGAATTAAAAACTTAAAGATTTTGACTGTCATCCTCTTCTACATTTTTTTTCTTCTTTTCCTTTATTGATGATTTTTTAGCATAGGGAAAAGGGCTATATTTTTTTTCTTTTATTTTCTTAGTATTGCCTATGCCAAGGATTATTACTCAGTACATGCCTCAAATGCATTTAAATGGTAGAAGATCCTTGAAACCTTGCCACCATGAGGGTGGTATTATGCATCTCACATTTCTTTTGAGCTACTTCAATTCTGCTTTGCTCATAGAGAATAGCACCTTCGCTGATGCAGGCAAACCATATCAGACAGTCCTGAAACAGTGTCTCCCATGCATGCAATCAGTTCCAAAGTTAAGAGAGACCTTGAGAGTGTGTTTGTATTGCTTCTTTCTGACCACCATGTGAATGCTTGCTCTTTTAGGCCTTTGAACAACATGGCCTAGTTTTTTCCTAAAAAGTAATAAAGCTGTCTTCAGGACCTGAACGGCCTCTGTCTCCCTTGATGCAGTTTCCTGGTCCCCTAAGGGCCTACAGAAGTCCTACCCATGTGGAGTCAGAGCCTGTCATGTTTAGTGAATGTCTGATGACCATGCAAGTCATTATATGCTGCCCTGTTGATGAGAAATGTTTCAATAGGGAAATGAGGGGTATCAATTCTCTAGAAGTTATTGTTATTGCTCAGTTGTTTTAGTCACGTCCTACTCTTTCTTACTCTATTTGGGATTTTCTTGGCAAACAGACGAAGTTGGTTTACCATTTCCCTCACCAATTCATTTTAGAGAGGAGGAAACTGAGGCAAAAATGGTTAAGTGACTTGCCCAGAGTCACACAGCTAGTTAAGTATCTGAGGTCACATTTGAACTCAGGAATTTGAATCTTCCTGATTCCAGAACCAACATTCTATCCACTGTATCATCCAGTTGCCCTGGTTCTAGAAACTAAGTATCACTATATCTTTAATGCAAGTCTTTACTGTGTTGAAGCAAAATACACCTCCTTTTAAAAACTATTTTTTTAATCCCAAAATTAAACATGAACTAACAGGATGCTGGCATCAGAGCTGCGCCAACAGTGCAAATATGAGAACAGAAAGGCTCCATGGTTGGCAGCATGAATAATGTTAACTTCTTTAATGTGCCATCTCCCAACCACAGTTCTCTTTATTGTTTCAGCTTCCATTGAATGGTGACATCACTGGCTGCTTTATTGGCAATTGGATGGTATAGCAATAGAAGGATAGAACTAGAATCAGGAAGTTGCAAGTATGTGTCCCAGCTGAGTTGCCTGGACAAATTACTTAACCTCTCTTAACCTCAGTTTCTTCATCTATTAAAAATACGAGTAGTATTATAAATAATAATAGCACCTACCTCCCAGGGTTGTTACAAGGACCAAATAAGATTATATATTTGTGCATGTATGTGTGTATATATGTTCATATATATATATATATATATATATATATATATATACATATATATATGTGTGTGTGTGTATATACACATAATTTTATTTATATCTAATTTATATATATACATATATATTTAAACTTATTTAGACCTATTTATAGATATGTGTGTTTCTGTATATATACATATATATTTAAATGTATTCAGACCTAATTAATAGATATGTATGTGTGTATATGTATATATATCTTTGTAAACCTTGAAGGACTATATAAATGCTAGCTATTATTATTATAACTATTATTGAGTACTTATTATTGCTCATTTCAGTGACAGGGGTCAATTCCAGTTCGTCCTGGGTGCCTGGGTTTTCATAGTCATCTCATGTTAACTTTACCCTCCTTCTGCCTCCTCCCTTAAAATAGCAAAGGTGAGGTTATGGGTCAAGAGGTCCCAAGGGCTTTTCAGAGCCTCCAGGAAGAGGGCATCAGGAGCACTTTCTCTGCCAGCAGACATAATTCCTGCTTAAAATGCTGCCTGCTGCTAGAACAAATGTACCAAAGCTATACCCTGAAGCATTCCATTAAGCCCTTCAAGGGAAGCTAGAAAAAGAACTACCCTTATGCCCTAATTACTAGGACTGGTGCTAGTGATGAAATAAACTACTCTGTTCTTAGAGGCATGTGCATACACACACACACACACACACACACACACACGCAACCTTTTTCTCCCTGGTAGCCATTGTAATGAAGGCTGCATTTTGCTAGCATACAGTTATTCCTGTCATATTGAGATTTTTCCCTCATGATTTTCTCCATCAAAGTTTTGATATATCATGGGTCAGCATAAGAAATTAAATGGGAATTTAGGGGAAGTTTTGAAGAAATTGCAAGAAGCATGTAAAGGCTAGCAGATGACACAGAAAATGTTTAGAAGCTCAGAGATATGTAAAATATATGCTTAGCATTATATAATACCAACCCAAATTTTACAATAAGGTACTGTAAACATCCCATAAAAGAAAAAAAATCAGACTTCTCTGGTATAAATGGAGAGTCAAAAAATTTTACAAGGATTTTTCCAGTTCACAGGGGTGCAATACCCCCTAACTCTGGAGATGTGGAAGGGATAGCTATATATGCAAGTTGAAGTTACAGTAATCAGATTTTCCTTAATACCACAAAACCATAGAATTTTCATTTAAAAGGAACATTAGAGAGGGAACAAACTATGCAGGAGACAACCTCATAGTATAATGAGTATTAGTTCTATTGCCCAAAGACCTGGGTTTGAACACGGTCTCCATGATCTCCATCTTTTAACTTTCTAGACTTAGAACTGGAAGGCAACTCAAAAACCATTTAGTCCAACTCTCAATGGAGGAGAAAATTGAGCCTGCCTTTATGATTACAGACCAATCATTTGACCTTTCTGATTCTTAGATTAGATGTTTTATTTTCCTTACTCTTAATACAATGAGGTCATACCCATTTCAACTACTCTTTTATTTTGCATATAAGGAAACTAAACAATCAACCAAGAAGCATTTATTAAGCACTTACTATGTTCCAGGTATAATGTATGTGCAGTACTGGAGATACAAGTACAAGGATCAGAGAATCCTTACTTGCAAGAAGTTATTCTTCTCTGGGGCTCAGAGAAATGAGGTGGAATTTATGAATCTGCAACATATTGTTCAATCATTTTGGTCATGTCTGACTCCTCCTAACCTCATTTGAAATTTGCTAGGTAAAAATACTGTAGTGGTTTCCCCATTTCCTTCCTCATCTCATTTTACAAATGAGGAAACTGAGGCAAACTGAATTAAATGACTTGCCCAGAAGTACACAGTTTGTCTGAGTCTAGAATTTAATTGAGAAAGATGAGTCTTTCTGACTCCAATACCAGCAGTTTTCTACTGTACCACCTAGCTGAACCTTCTGCAAAACAGCATAGGTTATTAACTTGGCTCAGTATTGCTGAATATAAATGGCAGAACTGGTTTACAATCTAGTACTCTATAGTGTAAAGAGAATTATTATAAGACTTGTCCATATATTACTTTTCCTTCTTTTAAAAAAAAATATTGATGTTGGGAGGTAGTATAGTGCAGCAGAAAAGTGCTGAATTTTAGATCAGAATAATGGTCAAATTACAGCCCTGCTATACTTACTACTTGTATGACACTGGACAAGTCTTGATCTTCCTGGCCCTGAATTTCTAATCTCAAAAATGATCCATTCAAACTCTCAGTCCATGGTGCTCTTTTTCCCCCCTCACCTTCATATCTAAATATATACTTCCTCTCACCTCTACCCTGCAAGTTACCCCATGTGACAGAGACAGAGTCACATTCAGAGAAACAGGGGAACAGAAAAAGACACACAGAAAAAAACAGGGAAACAAAAAAAGAGAGATGGAGATCCAGAAAAACAGAGAGACAGAGACAGAGGCAGACAGAGACAGGGAGAGACAGAGAGAAAGACAGAGAGACAGAGACATGTAGAGAGAGAAATAGAGAGAGACAGAGATTCAAAGAGACAGAGCACAGACAGTCACAGATACAAACACACAGAGACAGAGACAGAGACTGAGAGAAAGGGAAGGAGGGAGGGAAGGTGGGAAGTATTTAGTAAAACCAAACAATGCATAAGCTGTGTCTGACAGTGTAATCAATAGACTATAGTCCCTGAATAAAGCAAAGGGAGAGAGATATACTTCCTAAACCCTTCTCCGTTAGCCCCTGCATTCTAAATCTTTTGATTTTAGAACTGAGATCAACTTCAGCCTTTAGAATGAGAATTCTTTCTTCAGGGAAACCCATTTCCTAGAGGCATCGAATGTTGACTCTGAAATGGGACTTATGTATCAATGCAAGTCTGACCACCCCCTTATTTTACATTGTCCAAGGTCACACAAGTAATTACAAGCTCAGTCATTCTAAAACTCAGCTTTCCTGATTCCCACTTCAATATTCTTTCTATTATGCCACACAATGTATTTAATAATGAGAAGATTAAGAATTAAGAGAATAATGTCATCTTTTGTAGGGCACTGAGAATTGCAGCAATTTGGGCCTTGTTGCACAAAATTTTCCATCTCATTTTTATAGGAACCAAATGTGTCAACGAGAGACAGTCACTCCCAGAATTTAGCAAATTTTGACCTGGAGTGGCTCAATTGCAGCAACCTGTTCTATCCTCTGCTCTATCATAATACGTGTAACATTCAAAGAATCTCCTCCTCCCTGCTGTGCCCCTGGCAAAAGCAAGACAGGCCTTCCTCTTGCCCTAGCCCTGGCAAAGAATTGCCTCTGTTGAATTACAGAGGGAAGAAAAATCCAAAGCTATGCAAGCAGTCCCACTTTTAGTTAATTCCCAACCCTTGGCTATTTATAGAAAATGGATTGAGACTGCCTGAAGCACTCCCCATGGGCCTTTCCATAGTCACTACAAATACAGAAAGAGCAAACACATGACAAATTGGAGGAACAATTTGCCTGGCACTCAGAAGACCAAGAGATTGTTGTTTTACTCATCTTGGGCAGGCTGCTGTTTTGGAAGAACATTCAGTTGTGGCCAGCTTTCAATTGGAGCTGGTGCCATTGTCCTTTTGGAATTCTGACCCTGTTCAAAATGTGGGAAACAGAATTAAATAAAAACTCAGGCAGCAAAATCCCTTGGCATACATGTCAAATAAAACTGTAAGAGAATTCTAAGCAGTACTCCCACTCATAGAGAAATTCATAGTATGGAATGAAGAAAAGAAAAAAGGAAAAGAAAAAAACCTTCTATTTTGTCTACTACCTATTCCAAGAAAACATGGGATATTGACAAAAGGATATAAATTGTACAATTATGTGAGGCTAGAGTGACATCATATATAGACAGAAAACATTAACTTTGATATCAGAGGACTCAGTCTCATATTTTTGTTCTGTTGTTTTCTATTTGTTTCCTCTCTGCTTGAAATTTTTAATCTCTTGAGCAATGTTTGATTTCCTCACCCTCATCTATTGCTGATCAAGTCACCTTAGATCTCCAGGTCTCAGTTTCCTCATGTGTAAACAAAAGGCATTGGACTAAAAAAATACAAAAGCTCAGTCAAGCGTTAAATCCTTGACCCTGATGGACTGGCTGAAGAGTCTGATTAGACTGTGTTTTGGCCTCTTTTTCTGGTACCCCCATTACTTATCATGGTGTCTGGCACATAGTAAGCATGTTATGCAGGCATAGAGAGAGGGAGGTGATGCCATAGTGCATAAAGTACTGGAACTGGAGACAGGAAGACTTATTTACCTGAATTCAAACTAGCTATGTGATTCTAGGTAAGTCAATTAACCCTGTTTGCCTCAGTTTCTCATCTGTGAAATGAATTAGAGAAATTAGTAACTCCAGTATCTTTGGCAAGAAAAGGGGACCCAAAGTGTCAGACACTATGGAAAAACAACTGAATAACAACAATAAATACTTGCTGATTGACTAACTGAACTGGACCTGCTGATTGGCAAGCAGTTAGTCACATGTACAAATGAAGTAAAGGGGAAAAATGAGGTAGAGAAAGAATTTTTCCAATCACAAGTGCATTTGTATATTTATAACACTTCATGGTTTACAAAGCATTTTAATATACATTATTGAGAAAGACAGGACAAAATTATTGTCTACTATTTTGCAAATGAGGGAAGTGAGGCCAAGTGATAGATAGATAGATGAGTGTATTCATATATATATTCTTATGTATATATATGCATATATATATGCAAGTATATATATTCTTAACAAACAAAAATTCTACCATTTTCAAATACAAAGTAACCCAAAAAGAGGATTGCATATTAAATTATAAGCTTCTATTTCATACAGCTAGTCTTTAAAAAAAAAAAGCAATCAAAATTCCACCTATCACTAAAAATTGTCCTGTTTATTGTCTGTTTCCTTCAGAAATTCCTTCTGTACCACTTTGTACATTTTTTTCAGTGATTCTATTTTTTTTATATTATCCTCATTTTGTATCCCATCTTCATGCCATTTTACTCGTCCTCCTTCCTATAATTTACCTGCTCTTCATCTCTACCTTTTTGTTTCCTTGATTTCATTCAAGTCCCAAGTCCCCACCATCTGACAGAAGCTTTTCCCATTCTTCCTTAATGCTAATAGCTTCCCTCTGTTGTTTATTTAGCAGATAATTTATCCTATATATATGTGTGTGTGTGTGTGTGTGTGTGTGTGTGTGTGTGTGTGTGTGTATACACACATATATATATATCTTGTTAATATGTAATTGTTTGCATTTTTGTCTTCCCCATTAAACTATGAGATCCCTGAGAGTAGGAACTAGTGGGGGGGGTTTCACTTTCTCTATGCCCCCAGCATTTAGCACAATGCCTGGCACTAAATAAACAATTTAAAATATTTGTTGACTTGACTACCTTACATGTAAATTCAAAACAGAGGGAACTAAAGCTATTGATATAAATAAACAAAAGAAGATGTCAAACATCATAATGACATATTATGGGTTTTTTTAAATGTCCCTAGAAGTAAACTGAGAGGAAGAGAATAATTCCCAACAACCAACATCAATATGCCTCAGTTAAAAAAAATAAAAATAAAAATAAAGCAAAAGAGTGCTATATGAAATTAAATTGTGGGTTAAAAAAAGAAAGAAATTACAAATTAAATAAGAGCTCTGGAGGGAAGAATTGGAAGAAGAAAATAGTTAATAATATACATCATAAAATATTATGTTATAACATTATAATATTTAATTGCACATTTTATTATAATATAGCTAAACAAATAAGAAGAGAACATATAAACTACCCCTCCCAAAATGAATTCCTTGAAAACTCAATGGAGAAAACAGAACACAGTTCCTTAAAACAACAATAGCAAATGATTAGAAACAAAAGAAAAGACAAGGTATCTACTATCAAAAATAACTGACCCTTCCAAGGCAATCCCAATAGACTTTGGATAGAAAATGCCATCTACATCTAGAAAAGAACTATGGAGATTGAATGTAAATCAACACATGCTATGTTCACTTCTTTTTTCTGTTTGTTTTTTTTTCTTTCCCATGGTTTTTCCTTTTTATTCTGAGTTTTCTCTCCCAACATGATTCATAAGGCAATGTATTAAAAATCAATTAATTAATTAATTTTTAAAAACTGATCTGGAACCATTGGACTCCTTAGGAATAAAAGTAAATAGCAGTAAAGCCTCTTATCTAATATTCTATTTGCTACATTTCCTACATGCTCATTTCCTCACACATATCACCATATCTCCAAGACATTTGCACTAACTTTCCCCTGTGCAAGAATCTTCTTTCCATCTGCCTACCAGATTCTCTAGCTTTCTTCAAGACTGTATTCAAATTATACCTTTGTCAGGCCTTTCTTTTCTCCTCTCTCTTCTCTCCCAGTCCTTTCCCTCTAAGATTGCCTTCCATTTTCATTATCTATCTTTTATATACATAGTTATTTATATGCTGTCTCTCCCATTAGAATGTGGACTCCTTGAGAGCAAAGACTGTTTTTGCCTTCCTTTGCTTCTCCAGCATTTAGCCCAATGCCTGGCACACAATAAATTCTTGTTGGCTGACAATAGAACATCTTCCAACATTTTTCTCTTTTGTTCTCCTAATGTTAAAGTATTTTAGAATGAACTAGGAAATACTGTGGACGTTGACTTGAGTGCTAAAGAAGGGACAAAAGCAACAAGAGTTTAATAATCTGTCCATCATGAAGCATCCTAATGGATTTAAGGGGTTTCCTCCATTCTGGATGCTTTCAGCCCAAAGGAATTTTCTTATGTTGTAAATTCTGTCAGAGAAATGCAGACTATACAAAACTGCCAGCAGGTTGAATAGACACAGAGATATATGTGACTTATCTTCTTAACAATTTAGCAAAGCACATAGAATCAGAACATTTCAAAGCTGAAAGGTATCTTAAAGATGATGTAGCCCAAGCTCCTTCATTGTACAAATGTGGAAATCAGTGATTTACCCACATCACATAGTTAGCTAATGATAGATCCAGGACTAGAACTCAGGTTTCTTACTTCTAGTGTTTTTCTCACTGGAAACAGAAGGGAATAGAGCTGAAATGAAGTAGGGAGTGATTGTGGAATTGCAAATATATGTTCAAAGTCAGAGACATAACAAAGATTGGGGGGGGGGCTGGGACAAAATAGCTGGGAGAGGAAAACACAGAAATTAGTCTGGGCCCATTGTGCAAAAGAAAAGGTAGAAGCTCACTCCTCAGAATTTTATGAATATGGGAATTCAAAAATGGGGGATTCAATTAACCATGCCCAGTCTAAAAAAAAAGGAGATCCCAGGGTTCTACATCCTCAACCACTCCTTGTCTTCCAGGTAATCATGCTGGTTAAGATAATTCATCCCTTCCACCCCTATCTTCATGCAGCTTGCAATCCTAAATCCTCATCTTCTCAGACTCTCTGTTTTTTTCTACCTCTGGTCACTCTACCATGTTGGTATCTGGAGCAAAGCCCAGACTGCCTTATCCTAATTAGGTCCCTGTGCAAAATGGTACATGGTCAAAAAACTAATGCTATTCAAAGCTAGCTCTAGATCCAAAGTCCATTGGATGGGAAAGCTCTCCTCATTGGTAGAGGCAAATGCTCTACTCTGGGTAAGAGAAAGGATAGAGCCAGCAAGAGTGGGAGAATTCAAGTATTTTCAGTTCTCTGTGAGATGGTCTTTGAGTTCTCATCAAGTTGTATTTGAGCTTTTTTTGAGTCACTTTGGCCCCTCTTGACTTTGATCTTCAAGACAGAAAATAGATGAAGTCAATCCTACTTTACTAAAGAAAAATATTCTGGAAACACATGAAAGAAGCTGGCAGTCTCTATTATGACCCTGTGTCCAGCTTACTAAACTACATACTTTGGGGGATTTCCCCTTGGGTAAGATCTAGAACACTCTCTTGGTTGAGCTGATTTACCTTAGTCTCAATGGGAGAGCTCTTTCACCCTGTATTGTGTGGTATATATTCTCCTAAATTTTCTTTTTCTGATTTCTGTTTTTCTACTGATTTGAATAAATGGGTTTTCTTTAATAATTGCTAGGTGTATTTATTATAAATCTAGTATTGGGAGGGAAATGGGGTATAGATACAGAGCTTAGAGTCCTCTTTTCCCCTCCCTATATTGAAATAGTGACCAGAAGTTGTCTTGAGCCTTAAAATCACATTCCCTAGACTAGATATATCCTACTAGACTAGAAATTAGAGAAATATAATTTCAATCCAGTACCTTCTGTTTTTGAGGAGAGCAGAGTTCTGGTTCCAACATCTTCTCCTGATAAGCATTAAAAAATCTCCCTTGAGAAAGATTGAGAGAAAAGACTACAGCTGTCTATTCTTTATTTTGGGCCACACAGTGGCTACACGTGAGAGAATAGTCCTTACATTATTTGGGGCCTTACTATACCAGAAATTATTTTCAATCAGTTCTGTTTATCCTAATTTCTTTCACCATAGGACAAGTCTGTTGTCCAGCCACGTTTCTTAACCCAGGAAAGAGTAATTAGAGTGATCAAGTCAAGATTAGCATTAAAAGACAACTCTAAAGTACAGACCCATTTGTCAGGTTATCACCTCTGACTCCAATTGCTGTCCATTCCTCCTTCCACAGCTAACCTGCTCCTACCCCTGAAATATGGCTAAGATAATGAGTGATGAAGGAGTAGGAGAAAACATGTTCAAAGGTGGTATGATGTTAGAGTTGTTTAAAAATCTCCATTACTAACTGAACCTGGTCTTGAGCTCTTCCATATCTCTGTTTTGCAGGCATGGCTGGATTTTAAACTTTTTCTTCTTCCTCTTTCTCCAAAGGAAAAAGTAGAATTTCCCATCATTTCCATATGACTGAAAAATACCCCCTTCACTGGCCTTTCCTCATGACTAATTTAGATGCAGTGAGTTTATCAGATGGAGGGACTGAAATCACCAGGGACCGCATATGAGCCCAATTATTATTCTACTTTACCATTTTAACGGTAGCTCAGTAGCTTGTGATTGCTGTAGCAACTGCTGGAATAACAACGATTTCTGTGTAAGGTTAAGTCTTCTCTCTCTCCTCCTTAAAGCCCCCACCCCTGCTATTTTTTCCCAATACAATTGCTTGTAAGGTCTGTTGGGAAATGATTGATTTGCAGGTACCCTGGCAGATTCCATCCTGGCTGGATGCTGAATGCTGCACAGATAAACTGGCTATGCATAAGCAGAAAGCTGGGGAGTTGGGGGCACTTAAAAGAAAGATTATTTCCTTCTGTCATATCCCCAGCTACAGGATAAGGGCACAGACAAGCAAATGAAACTATTCAAAGGAGAACCTGGATGGCTTAATTCAGGAAAGGCTATCAGGTGGAATGCATTGTATTGCATTTAAGCAAAGTATAACCAGATCCCTGCTGACGATAACAGTGATAGAGACTAGATTGGGAGCAAAGGGAATGTCAGCTATTCCTGACTACCTGTACTTATGACACACCCCAGTTTCTCAAAGACTCCATGCAGCTTCTCATTATGAGAGAGAGATGGTGGACTAGAGATGTGAAAGGAAGTGTGCATATCATTGGTGCATTTATGTCCAGGGAATTCAAGCACAGTAAATATTTATTTTTATATCTACTTTTCAAACATTTAATATGATATCAAAAAAAGTCTTTTGATTCATCTCTGGGCCCTAGTGATGGAAAAATCCCAACAAATTAGAAAATCTCTCCTTTTTTCTGTCTTTGTCTCTATCTCTTTTCAGTTATTTAGTCAATTAACATTTATTATGGACATAACATGTGCCAGCACTGTGCTAAGCACTAAAGATACAAGGAAGTCCTTAATCTCAAAGAACTATACTCTACTGTTGGAGAGAACGTACAAGGAGACAGATGGACACACATACTCACAGACAGACAGAGAAAGCAGAAACAAAGTGACAGAGACAAAGACAGAGAAATTTGGGGATAGTTTCAGAGAAAGCCACTAAGATTTAGGACTTGGAAAGACTTTTTGCAGAAGAATGACTTTAGTTGAAACAGGAAGGAAATCAGGAAAGATGGGAGGTAAAATTGAGGAGGGAGAGTGTTTCAGGTATGGAGAACAAGGAGTGAAAATTCTTGGAGTCAGAAAATGTAGTCTCTATCTCTTTATAGCTCTATGTGTGTATCTCCCTCCAAGTATCCTCCTTTTCAGTTGCCTTCAAATGAATTAAATAAGTATAGTCTTATTAAACCAAATTAAATAAATACCTGCATTGTATTAATCAGTTTTAATACTAGCTTATAGAGAATAGGTGCACAGAAATTACAGTATAGACTTTAAAGAAAAATATAAACTTTGGAATTGATACATACTCTCCTGAGAGGGAACAGAGAGAGAAGGGTGTTACAACCAGTGTCATTCTCAGAAACCAACAACAGGTGCAGTCTTTCTACAGAGGTTCCAGGTGACTTTGCATTAATCAGTCACAATCCTTTCTTCATCTCTTCATCCCTGGTCAGGTTGCAGCCCTGACTCCAACCACAAATATGCTAAGCACAAATCCAACTTACTCAAAGTGAAAGAAGAGAATAAAGCTAAGGAAAAATAAGGAACAGCTGCAAGATGACATTTTTATATATGTATGTGACATGCACCCATACACACACACATATACCCAAACACAGTCAGAAGGTTAACAAAGAATTTTTTCTCACCTGGTACAAAACCCACAGGAAAAGAAGACACAGAAAATAGTCTGAAGACAGTGAGTATTGCAGAAAATGCAATAGGGTATTTCAGGCTCCTTAGGACCTTGTTGGTACCAATAAAGGACAAGGTTGCCCAAAGAAGAAAGAAGTTAATTTCATAGAAATGGAACTGCTTGAAAGGAAAATTCGCTTCAAAATCTGGACTCTGAAAATAGGAATTTTGCTGCTCCAAAAAGGGTTTCCTTCTTTGAACTTATTCCTACAAGGGAGAATAGACTCTAAAGGAAATCTAAGAAACTTAGGAAACAGGAGTGAGAGTTTTTCTCTTGTTCTTTTAGCAGGCTACTGCTCCATTGTTGCAGCCATTTGGACATGAAGGCTATTTTCAGGACTGATGGTAGGTCCTCTGACTCCATGATAATGGCTGCCATATTTACCCAACGCAATGGCCAGATGTTTTCAGACCTTCTCAAAATTACCCTTGAGGTAAAAAATATTGCTCAGGCAGAGCCAAGATGGCGGAGTGAAAAGGTGACTTTCTGCCTCTCCTCCGATCTTCTCTCAAATCAACAATAAAATAAGCCTTTGAACTGATCTTCAAGTGAACGAACTCAGAAATATTTGGGCACGGCTCTCTGGATAACTTCATATCAGGTTAGTCAGACTCGGACAGAGACATAAATAGACTACCCACGTGCAGGCCGAAGTGAGGGTGGGACTCAGCTCAGCTCAGCTCTTCCTGGCAGAAGCTCCAAACTCCAAACTCCAAATTCCAAACACCTGGAGTTTATCTGAGGCACTGGGGACACTCTGCCCTGATTGGGGGCAGGTGTTCTGGCAGACTTGCCTTGTTTAAGGAGTAATTCGTACTTAGTCCTAGCCCCCACCGGCCCAGCACCTTAAGCCAACTCGCCGAAGTGCCCCAGGGCAAAGCTTTTTGCAGCCGCCTTTTCTTTTTCCCTACCTTAAAGAGATATCCACACAGTCTAAAAAAAATATGATGAAGAAGCAAAAGAGAGCTCTCACCATAGACAGCTTTTATCAAGGCAAAGAAACGACCCCAGAGCCAGAGGTCCCTTTAGACAAAAATCCAGAGAACATCAGCCAGGACCATCACTGGTCCCCTTTTCAAA
>JAJPUD010009718.1:1597-19485 GCA_023553655.1 Myrmecobius fasciatus | reverse complement strand
AACAATGAATTACACATCACAGTTCCAAAATAAATATCTATACTTAACAGAAGGATATTTCAGTTTATGTTAGGGAACCACTGACAGTAAATAACCATCAACAATGCATTCAATACATATAGCACAGTGTAAAGCATTGCATGACAGATTAGTTCAGTGACTAGAGATCTTTATTACATACACAGCATATTATTCATACATGTGATAATAGGACTTATATATCCTAAGAGCATAAACAAAGATATATAACAGCAAAGCAAAAATATTGATATGAATATGTCTAAAATTAACAAAATATGCAAAAACATCATTGTATCAGTAAACAAGTAAGGAATTATGTATAATTAAGACACACATCTATCATACATGTATACAATAAACAGAAACAAAAAATGAGCAAAAATTTTTTGAAAGCATGCTCAAAACAAATAGTAATAAGGTATATATAAACAAATATATGAAATTACATACAATGAATACATTACAGAGTTAAACATAATCATTGCTCGCAACATGTTTAGCCATTTCTCTAATTACTTTCATAATATTACATTTTTCTAAGTCAGTGGTCTCATAAAATTTTCCCTCCTATGATTTTCTAACCTATCTACCCCTAAATCCAAATTAGTTAATGCTTTGGTTTAATCAGAATTCTCATCCGAACTACTGTCCTCTATTCTAAAATTCTGAACTTGTGAAGATAAGGCTCACTGGCAGTGTCAGTTCACTGTCAACTGACTGACTATGCTCTGTGAAGAATGTTCTACCCTACTAATCTCTATAGCTGAAATTTCTTTGCACTGATTGTTGGGTTATAGTGCACAAAAATTTTCTGCCCTTGATATATCTTTTTCTGAGAACCTTTGTCCAATTGATATAAGTATCCATTATTTTTCATTGTTCATCAGGGAGTTCAACCGATTCATTGGTTGGGGAGAATTGGTTTCACCTAGACCCCAGTTAGCAACTAAAGTTATTTTGTAAACAGTTATGTTGCCTAGTCCCTCCATCAATCTATTAATTTATGTGTGCTTTGACCACTGAGATTTCTCAGCAGAGCTCTGCTACTTTGTTTGAAGGTCTTAACAAGTAACTTGGACATCATATGCTATTATTTCTTTCTTTCTGTGTTCTAATTTAAAGCTGTAACTAAGTGGTAAATTTCATTCTAGCTATTCTTTCAGTGGATAATAAGTGTCTACAGTATCTCCATCCTCAGAGACACAAAACAGAAGTCAATAATTAGACATGGTTGTTACTCAAATATCAGTAAATAGAGCATAAAGCTAGAGACATTGTTTCTAGTGAAGTTGCATGCATGTACTGAGAATGCCAATATATTGGTTCCACTGAGATTTTTGTTCTAGTCTCAGTGTTTCTAATATGTTCAACAATGTGGGATTGAAATATTCAAGTCATCAGTCCTGTTGAAAGTAAGGTATGATGTGATAAGCAGCTATGATAAACCTAGCACTTCTCAGCAGTGATCTAAGACAATTCCAATAAACTTGGGATAGGAAATACATCCAGAGAAAGAACTATGGCAACTGATTTGGATCAAAACATAGTATTGTCGTGATTTTTTGTTTGCTTTTTCTTTCTAGTGGTTTTTTCCTCCTTTTGTCCCATTTTTCATGTAAAACATGACAAATGTGGAAAGATGTTTAAAAGGATTGTACATATATAACTTGTATCAGATTGCTTGCTGTCTTGGGGAGGGGGAAATAAGGGAGTGAGGAAGATAAAAAAATTAGAACTCAAAATCTGACAAAAATGAATGGTGTATTTGAAAAAATAAAATACTATTATGGAAAAAGGAGAAAGTAATGACCAACAAGATCCTGAGGAGCCTGAAATACTCTATTGCATTTTCTGCAATACTCACTGTCTTCAGACTAGTCTCTGTGTCTCCTTTCCCCATGGGTTTGACGGAAGTCAAAGTTAACATCTCCTTGAGTAGTGTGACTTCAAAGTCTCTTCCTTTGTTCAAATGGAACTTGGCAGTAAATCAATGCACTGTCACAACATTTTAGCAACTGTGAAAGCTTTCTACTTCCTGGCTGAGTGTACTTGTGCATATGCATATGTGAAATTATCAGTCACCATTAATATATAGTATATGTTCTTACTACATCCTACCAGAGATAGAAATTTAATACAGACAAATCCTAAAGATTTCTTAGTGCTTCTTTTCTTGAAATACAAAGCACAAAGTTGATAGTATTTTCTTTGCATTCAATGGGCAATGGGTACCTAGGTCTTGGTGATATTTATTGTCATCCTGAGCTAGTAAAATGTGTTTCTTACTAGTTATAGGGTACTCTTTTGACCATACATGCAAAGTTATGTTATAAAATTTTTATGGTTGTAGACGGCACCTACACAGTAACACACATGAGATCAATAGTAGTTCAGTATAGTATTCTATTATATAGCTTCAGCTTCTGCAGCTGTTTTAACACTAGATGCTCTTAGTTACTTGGAAATTGATTACTTTGGCATCACTGCTACACTCCCTTAAAAATCCTAATTTCCAAGTTCTTCAATTTATTCATTTACCATGACCTACTTCTCTACCCTACCTCAGCTAAATACAGAGAGATGATCATTTTGCCATTACTCACAGGAGTTCTACTTCCATATTCATGAACTCTGAAATTACTTTATCTTATCATACATAGCCTTTGATTATGCTACCTTTACCTTTGTTTTATAATCCCTAATCCAGTTCTTTGTCTTCACTGTGACCTCCAATGTTTCCACCTCTCAGTTCTTTCTTAGGCCAGTGCCCTTGCACTGTCTAGACTCTTCTTCCTTCCCCATCTTGACAACTTGGTAAATCAGTTCAACTTTACACTATCCTCTATCCTCTTCTCTTAAATCCTTGTCCCATTATCCTATGATTGATCTTGCCTTGCTAAACCCCAGCTTTGTATTAGTACTACAATTTGCTCTTTTCACTCATTCTGTGAGATGGAACTGGAGAGGATCATGAAATGGTATTGACGAGTTCTCTACAAATTAATGTTATATAATTCAACTGAGTCCAATAGAACAGATCTTTCTCATAACTGGAAGAAGTATCAGTAAATCAAGTGAAATGTTACTCAAGAACATTATTTCAAGGTCCCCCAAATAGGAAGTGTAATATCAATTGGGCCCTTACTGTGGTAAAGCAATCCTTTTACACCTCCCTAACTGATTCAATATCTCATTCACTCTGATAGTTTACCCCAATATTTTCATATCTTCTCAAAACTCCCATGGTTCTCTTTCTTCCCACCTGCTTAGCTGAGAATCTTGCCTCACATTTCACTGAAAAAAAAAATGGAGGCCATATATCAAGAACTCTTTCTTATCCGGTCTTCTTCATTGCATAATATTCAGATGCCCCTTAGTTCTAATGCCTTCCCTTTGAGAATGTCTCCAGTTTATCCATTTTATTTGTATGTAGTTATTTACATGATGTATCTTTCACTGCTTCCCCATTAGATTATGAGTTCCTTGAAGGCAGGACCTTTTTTCCACTTTCTTTGTTTTCTCAGCTCAGAGGGTAAGGGTTTGGAACATAATATGTATTTAATAAATGCATCTTAATGTCTTGAATTAATATCACTTCTTGAAGTTCTTCACTAGTCATCTACTCCTTTTTTAAAATAAAGCCTTTTATTTTCAAAACACATGCATAGTTTTCAACATTCACCCTTGCAAAACCTTGTGTTCCAAATGTTTTTCTCCTTCTCTTCCTTCCACCCCCTCCTTTAGACACAATGTTAAACATGTGAAATTCTTCTATAAATATTTCCACAATTATCATGCTACAGAAGAAAAAAAAAGATCAAAAAGGACAAAAAGAAAAAAGAAAACAAAAATGCAAGCAAACAACAACAAAAAGTGAAAATACTATGTTGTGATCCACACTCAGTCCTCATAATTATTTCTTTGGGTGCAGATGGCTTACTCCATCACAAGACCCTTAGACTGTTCTGAATCACCTTGATGTTGAAAAGATCCATGTTCATCAGAACTGATTATTGTATAATCTTGTTGCTGTATACAATGTTCTCTTGGTTCTACTCACTTCACTTAGCTGATGCTAAGATGTTCAAGACATCTACTCCTAAATCCAGTAATCTAGAGATAATCTTGGTGAAACAAGATTTATATTACTTCTATCTGATGGAAATCTCAATTTTTCAACTATCCTGCCATTTACTTTTAAATTGGCTCCCTGGGAATTACATAGATTTGTTACTGGTTTTTTGTTTGCTTGTTTGTTTGTTGTTTTATTTTAGCATTACATGATGCTTGATATAAGGCATCTGCCTCCTATTGGGACAGGGAGTCCTCAGGTACTCCAGTCTTCAATGGCAAGCAAAGTATGCTAAAATCAAAGCTGACTAGTCCTGACATCCATCTCTTTCAAGCAGCATTTAAGTTGAGCATTAAATGTAAGTGGATTGTTCTAAGACCATACTTAAAATTTCACCCAATAGTTTTTTTTTTTTAATTTCTTAGAAGCAAAGGGCAGCTAAGTGGTGCAGTGGATAGAGCACCAGCCCTGAAGGCAGGAGGATCTGCATTCAAATTTGATCTCAGAAGCTTAACACTTCTGAGTTGTGTGACCCTAGGCAAGTCACTTAACCCCAAATGCCTCAGCAAAAAAATAAATAAATAAATTTCTTAGAGACTGCATATTCCAAAACCAAGAACTACACCTTTTGTAGGGAGTGATTTTTGATGACCTTCATTCTTTTTGTACAAAACTGCTTCTGAACTCTTAAGGGCTTATCAATAGATTTTTTTGGATTTACAAAGGTCAATACTGGTATATTTTCAAAAGTTGAACAAATCTTTGAAAACTATTTCACGTCTTTCTGCCCACCAGCTTTCAGTGGGTTCATAGGATCACAGTATAGTGGAAATTATAAGCTTGATTCTCTTAACGTTCACTTGCACTAGGAGGAGAGATCCCTACCATTCAATTGCGCACTTCTTCTCTCAGGATACTAGGGGTAACCACAAGAGATTGGAGGATCCTTTCTTGGAATAACTCACAGCCTGCCAGCAAGCTTCTCATCCCAATAATTATTAATTAGCTAGCCAGGTTTGATTAATTTTTTATATATGAGTATTTATTATTTTAGATATGGGTATTTGTGGATATTTAAGGAATATACTAATATACTTGATTTAAATATTTTCCCAAAGTGGTGGCATAATCTACCACATACAGAGTCTTAAGCAAAGTAGATTGAAAATTTAAAAAGAAATGTGGCAATGGGTAACTCACTGCTCCTAATTGCTTCTCACAAAATTCTCCTTGGGTATGATGTAGCTTTCTGTTGAACAATGTGTAGTCTTCAAGCTGCCTGAATTCTGTGTGTCTGTTTGTTTTTACTCCCTACATAGACACTTCCATCAGTCACTAATATTCCAGGGACACTGCTATGATGCCCATCAGAAGTCCTAAATCTTCTGACTTTTCAAAATTCATAAAGTTGTCCTCTAGTTAAGGGGATAGGGTGTAATAGACAGAAGCACTTTTCTTCCTCCCCAAGTGATTCACACTCAGGAATTTTGCTGTGACTACTACCACAACTGAACTGGCTTGCCACTAAAAAGCCTGGTTCCAAATTGGCATACTGTAATATCCATGACCAAGAAAACATCTTTTCACTCAGTCAATAGATATAGATAGACAGATATGTGTGTATATATGTATGTATGCATACATACATACATATATACACACACATATATGTAGGCATATATATACACATATATGTAGGTATATATATACATATATATATGTGTGTATATAATATATATGTGTATATATACATGCATTATTTCTTTGATAAAATGTCTTTTCTGCTTTCAAATTGATTAAGGATTTTTTACAATTAATTTAATATATTTGACTGATTGACTCAATTGACTCATAGAGGTGCTAGTATTGATTAATGAAGTTTTTTAAAAGTAGGATGGGGTCATTAATTGGTTCGAATTATCTCCCACCCTTATAATAGGATTGAGATTTAGAACTGGAATAGATTTAGAGATGGAAGTTATTTTAGAAGTCATTGAGATCAACTCCTCATTTTACAGGGGATGAAACAGAGCCTGAGATGTTAAATGATTTACCCAATTAGTGTCTTAAAAGCCAGGATATGAAGATTAAAACAGTTTTGCAATACTAACACCATGCTTCTAGATCAATGAATTATATATGCACAAATGAGATTGTTCAGTGGTCTAGCAATAGCAGCATCATTTTTAACAGATTTTTTTATAACTGCCAAATCCTAGAAAAGTCATTAGACTGTGAAGGTCCTATGGATGTTGCCAAGTTGGGAGTTTTATCTTCTCTGTGTCAAGGTTTGTATCTTTTTGAGATGGAGAGTGACCCACATACTTGACAGAGATACTACAAAAATAGAACACATCACCAGCTGGAAAACTCTGGGGGACTGTCTTCTGTGTCTCTGATCTCCATAGCAACATTAGCAACATATGAAACAGTTAAATTTCACTACATGGAAGTATACGATTAAGTGCCAGAACGAGTGGTATAGTTAGATAATAAGACTGTAGGAGTTCAGAGGAGGGAGGAATCAATACTAGCTAGAATAACTAGAAAGACTTAATGGAAGAGGTGGGTCTTGAGAGGGGCCTCAAAGGAGGGATAGGATTTGGAAAGGAGGAAAGGAAGCATTAGTCTCTAAGGAGTGACTGTCAGAAAGCAGGAGGTGGGGGTAGGGCAGGGAACAGTCCCTAGGATGTACCCACTCAATTAATTAAACGAGGTTTATTTTCAGGCCCTCAGTTTTATTAGAAGTGCAGATTTAGCTTGTGTGTGCATGCTGCATATGAAAATTAAGGGAGGCTAGGCAAATTCTTTGGAGAATTAATTGAACCAGAATATCATTAGAAACATTTATAAGCTGAGGACCAATGCAGGAGAAGGGATGGGTATTTGAACACTTTATGGAAAAAAATAGACATTTTAAAAGACGGCTGAGTTTTTGGTAGGTAAAGATGGAGAGCAAGCAGTATAAGTGTAGCTTTTGGAATACCTAAAATCTGCAATTAGATATTACTTAGAAAATCTCTTGTCATAAGATTTAGTGATAAATATGCTAAGATCACTGACTGCTCACCCTTAGCAAAGTTTGTGTTTTCAGATTTTTCTTTCTGTTAAACCATTAACCAACCAGACCTACAATCTTTTTGCAAGCCATAAATTACTTAGGAAAATGAAATTACCCATTCTCTTTGTTATTAGTGCATAGCCAGGAAGATGTAAGTAATCTCTCCTTTCATGGTATTTCAGAGCTAACTCACATGATGCATCCCTGATATTAAACACAATGAGACTTTAAAAAAAAATTCAATTAAGCATTTGCCTACTGTGACTCTTTATTCATTGCAAATTGTCTCAGTAAATAATCTTCATCAGAAGTCAGAACCAATCCCCATTAGTTTAGATTAATTAATGGGTCCCCTGGAGCCACCCAAATGAATTCAATTTGAACATCAACAACTTGGCCATGGAGTTTCCCAGGTTGGCATTAAGACAATATTAAACCTGCAATAAGTCACATTTAAAATGTTAATTCAGAGAAGCTCTCCATTTAGAGCATTTAATTAAATCTTTAAATAAACTGCATGGGCTCAGTACCAGATGGTTCTGCATTTTCATTGCAGCAGAAATCCTTGAAGTCATTGTGGGAAGTAAAATTGGAGTCACGGTGAAGATAACCAGGATATATAGAGTAATAAAATCTAATCTCGTTTCCAGCAGGGAGATTCAGTGTATGTACACAACCCAAGCTAAAACTGTAAGTTAATTACATTAACCCCAGTGTACTCTGGTATCTGAGCAGCCAGAGATTAAATTAGTCTTTTTCCTATCATAAGATTCTTTTCAACTTCACTATATTAATTTTAGCCAAATACTTACTCATAAGGAAAATTGAAGTTAATGTAACCAAAGATAAAGTAATGCAGCCTTAATATTCTGAGGGGATTATGGAGACCCATGAAAATGCACTCTGCAAATGTCATTCACTTTGAATGGATTTGTGGTGAGAAGTTAAAAAAAAAAAAAAAAAGGTGTCGAGAGAGGTCTGGTATCTTTCCTACCTCCAGGGTTTAATAAAAACTACAACTTAGATAATTCAGGCCTTAAAAATGAGCACAGGAACAGAACTATGGCAAAAGATGTCTAACCAAGGGAAAAGACACACAGACACATACACACACATACCTATATTTGCACACATTGAATCACAAATTCCAGATGATATAAGACATAACCAACCAAACTCCAAGATCATAAATGACTTCCCTTGGACCTAACTTTTTCCTACTGCAACCTCTTAACCCCTCTACCCTAAGAGAGTTCTTTCAGACAATTATTTCTTACTTTGCTATCTCTCTTGATATATTTGATAATAGAACTGGCTCCACTGATTGTTAGATGCAATTTACCCCCAGGTTTTAGTTTTTTTATAGTTCCTTACATTATAAGAAAAATTTCTGGGTATAGTAACTGGGAAAAGGCTCCAAAATAGCCTACACACCCAGTGGTTTGCTGATAAATGTTTAACAACCAGTTTTCTAAAAAACAACAGACTATTACATTTAATTTGCATTATTAACCTTTTCTCTATAACTTTCTTAAACTTAGAAAATTGATAAATCAAGACCTGATATGTAACATTTGCCAATTTCTGAAGTGTCAATGGACACACTGGAAGTTTAACAATGGGCCCTCACAGGTTGGTCCAAGTTCACTGTAGCACTTCTGCCTACAACTCTCAAATACTCTGTTAAAAGCACATTGTAACATTGCTATCATTGTTTCTAAGTCAATAAATCCAATAGTCAAAAGCTAATTTTCTCCATTTTGGTACTTTTCTTACAAACATAATGGTAAATTACCACCAAGTGAATAATGTGCTGAGTTGATTGTGTGGATTATAGTGGGAAGGAAGCAAACATCTTATATACCTTTGTTTTGTCTGAACCAGGAGAAGGAAGGTTTAATATGCACACGCAAAGAGTTGACTATAGAAATGCATTGAGAAGGGGAGATGTTAAAGCAAGGGCCAAAGTGGGAAGGGCATAATCATAAGCAAAACAACCTCCAATTACAGATGATGGATCATAAACAAGTAGAATCAAAATGCTCCAATGATAGATTATTGGTGTTGATCCTATACCTTTTCTTTCACCATCCTTTTTCTTCATAAAAGGGAGGCAAAGAAGTGACACATGGCAAGACGATATAATGGAGAAAATAATACATGGTGAATTAGGAGCTTAATTTGGAGTCAGGAGGATTTGTATTTGAGTCCTACCTCTCACACACAGATTATCTGTGTGACTTTAGACAAATCACTTGATTTCTCTCAGCCTCAGTTTCCACGTATGTAAGATGTAAATAATAATAACACCTACTCCAAAGGGTTGTTGTGAGAATCAAATAAGATAACTTGTGTAAAGTACTTTGCAAATCTTAAAATGCTATGTAAATACTATTGTGGTTATTATTATAAATGTGAATGGAATTCATCCATAAAATAATGATTTTTTAGATTTCACTGAGCAGCTAGGTGCATAGAGTGCATAGTGCATAGAGTCAGGAAGACCTCAGTTCAAATCTAACTTCAAATAATTATTAATTGGGAAACCTTGGACAAGTCACTTAATCCTGTTTGCCTCAGTTTCCTCATTTTTCAAATGAGCTATAGAAGGAAATGGCAAACCACCCCAGTATTTTTGCCAACAAAAATCCCAGATAAAGTTACAACTGACTGAAACAACTTATAAGTTCATGTACAATGATTTGGGGGGGGGCAGGAGGAAAAAAAGAATCAGACATAACTGAAAAATAACTGAACAAAACAATGAGGGTAGCAGAATGGATTAAGAAGGATAATCTAATATATTGTTTACAAGAGATACCTAACATTGGAATAAAAAATAGAGTATCATACAAGTTTAAGCTATGGGGTTAAAAATAGAATCTATTATGCTTCAGGTGAATTTTAATATAAATTAATATAATAATGATTAGAATCAATAGTAAATCAGAAGGCAACAGTAAAAGTAGATATGACCACAGCACAATAAAAATTATAATCAATAAGGATAATCTGAAGAAAGGATTCAGATTTAATAGGAGAATAAATAATACAGTCCTCAAGAAGATTTAGGCAAAGAATATAAATCAATGAAGTAAAGTACCAAAACTTATAAGATAAAGTCAAAGCAGCTAGAAAAAAAAAATCACTGGACTGGGTATGTAATTTTTTCAAGACTAGAAAAGGAAGAAATTAAAAAATCCCAGCCAAACATAAAAATATAAATTGGAAACCAACAAAAATATTAAGCTAAAAATTATTAGCTAACATTTATGTTGTACTTTATGGTTTGTAAAGCACTTTACATATTGTCTAATATAAACTTCAAACAACTCTACTGCATAAGATTTATTATAATATCCATGATATAGATAAGAAAACTATTACAGAAGTTGTTACTTGCCCAGGATCAAATGGCTGATAATTTTCTGAGTTGAGATTCTAACTAAGATCTTCCTGATGCCATAATTAGCATTGTATCTACTGCACCACCTGGCTGCCTCTAAAAACAAACCCCCCAAAATTAAAAGATACAATTTAAAACAAAAACAGCATTGAATCAATAACTAAATTTAGGATTTGCTTTTCTAAAAACTATAAATTAGGCAGATCATTTTCTAAAAGAAAATCAAATTAACAAAATCAAAAATGAAAAGTAAGAAAGGATAAATCATAACAGATGAAAAGAAAATAAAGGAAATTGCTAGGAAGAGGTAGTTTGGTGCTAAAGGGGGCAAAAAGTTAGTTTTACGTAAAGAAAAATAATTAAATAACTGGTAAAGGATACTAAGGTATTGTCTTTTTTCATACATGAAACCCTTTTAGCAATCTGGTGGCACCTATGGATCCCTTTCCAGAATAGTGTTATTAAATGCACAAAATTAAATACATAAGATTTCAAAGGAAAATAATTATGTTGAAATAGCTATCCAGTTATTTTTCTAGAAACAAACACAGACTACAATTAAAGACTATCTTTTTAAAACAATATAGCTGATGTCTCCTTTTTGTGGAAATGGTTTCATCTTTTGAAGAATCAGAGAAACAATTTCTATTTATTAAAAACTAATAAAATGTGAATATGAAGAAAAAATTTTCATAGACATTGACTAAAAAAGGACAGTTTTGGCTGAAAACAAAAGTCATTGTGGTCCTTTAGCATATTTGCATGTAAGTTTCAAAAATTAAAAGAGATAAATTTTTTTTAAAATCATATAATGTTTGGAGTCTTAGTGATGATTAAATAAGAACTTTTGACATCATGGCGAGAGATCTATTGAGTTTTTGAACTTGAAAGCTAAAAATGAGGCATTCATTTGAACTATTGAACGATAAATAATGGGGCAGCTAGGAGGTGCAATAGATAGAGCATTGGCCCTGGGTTCAGGAAGATCTGAATTCAAATTTGATCTCAGTTATTTACTAGCTGACTTGAGCAAGTCACTCAACCTCAACTGCTTTTCCTTATTCCCCTCCCTCCTCCCTTACTCACCCCGTACCAAAAAAGAAGGGTAAGCAGACTAAGCTTAATCAAGAATAGGAAGAAATACTAATATAATGAACCCTCAGAAGCATGGGATTACCAAACTGTCTAAGGAGCTGGTAACCAGCTCAGGTCAGAAAAATGAACAGTCTAAGATTCCATGGGAATCAGTTTTGGAATGGGGCTCATGAGTGACTTCACTTCCAACCTGAGCACAACAGAGAAACCCATTCCCAAAAGAAACAACAAAAATAAAAATAAAACCACAACTTTTCTAGGATTTTGTGGTTCCTACAATAAATATATGAAGATTAACGATATTAATTACCAACTGCTAGCCAATTTACTAATCCAAGTCATGGATGAGATCACACAGAAATAAAAATGTGATGACAAAAAAAAGATCAAATTCTCTTAAATCCTAAAAAGATGTTTGGGGATTATTGGGGAGAAAAAAATGTATACAAGCTTTTAAAGATTTTGGTAAATTGTACCAGTTTTAATCTATCTTTTAAAATGTACCAGTTTTTGATTTATGTTTATCCAAATACATGTTGTTAAATATAAGATGCTATTTAGGATGCAATTTGGGGACAGTTTTATAATCACATAGTGATCATTATTAGTATCTCCCATAAAAGATACTACTGTTAAAACAAGAATGAAAGTTGAAGTTTTGCAATGGAGTATTATGTTGACATGTCAGTGATATTTAGGTGTTGACTTAAAAATATGAGGAATAACCATGAAGCATTGCATGATGACTGGACATTTTGGTCAAGAGAGAACCTTTGAACTATTCAAAGATTCATCATTTTTACTAATCCAAGACATATAATCATGTATATAAGAAACTAATAAATTTTGTTCAATATGTTCAATGGAAACTCATGTGACCTACTTAGAAAATATAAGCACCAGTAAACTGTTGGTGCTTATTTACATGGATTTTTTAATCCTTGAAAGAGTTAGCAAAAACATGTTATATTGTAGTGGTAATAGACATTTCATCAAATATGCACTCAGAAAAAATCATAAATACATTGCCATCACTAAAGTGTTATTGGAAAAATTTTTTCAGAAAAGTGCTATTGGGTCAGAATTTAATCTAATCAAGGTAGAGATTTTAAAATTAAATTGCCCAAAAAAATGTTGACTTTGTTGAAAATTCAAGAAATCTAGAATACTACTCTTGGAGAGATCCTAAGAATCGTATTACTATATTATATTATCAAATATGTTAGGTACTTCCAATTCTGAGCAGAAATCAACATTAAACATATATATATGCATATAATCCTGATGCCACAGGATTTATCTCATTTTTGTTGATGTTGGTAAAGAACCAAGCTTACCTCTTGATTTTTGTTTTAGAGTTTAAGAAAATAAAGAATCCAAAGCAATCCCAATAGACTTTGGACAGAAAATGCCATCTGCATCCAGAAAAAGAACTATGGAGATTGAATGTAAATCAATATATGCTATGTTCACTTCTTTTTTCTGTTTTTTTTTTCCTCTCCCATGATTTTTCCCTTTTGTCTGCTTTTCTCTCCCAACATGATTCATGAAGCAATGTAAATTAAAATTAATTAATTAATTTTTAAAAATAAAAGAAAGATCTTGATCTGATTTTTCTTGTGCAGCAAGATAACTGTAAATAAGTATACATATAGTGGATTTAACATATATTTTAACATATTTAGCGTGTATTGGACTACTTCCCATCTAGGAGAGGGGGGGGAAGGAGGTAAAAATTTGGAACAGAAGGTTTACAAGGATCAATGTCTATCATTTCTATCAATGTTGAAAAATTACCCATGCATTTCTTTTGTAAATAAAAAGCTTTAATAAAAAAGAGAGAGAGAGAAAGAAAATGGTAGGAGTCATGGGCAGTATGTCTCTCATTTAAAGGATAGACTGAAAGAGAACTATCATTTAGTCATGGAATTAACTTGGAAAAACAATTGAAATAAGTGATTGTACAATGTCTGAATTCAGTGTCAGGATATTCATATATGTAGCATTCTTGATAAAGTATCTTGCTGCGTGTGTAACACATAAATTAGCAAACCACTGGAAGGTTATACCCTACCATGTTGTAGAGAAACTGGGCAATGTGCCAGTTTATAAATTAACTCAGAAAATGGAAAGGCTCTGCAAAGATGATGCATAGAAATAATTTATTACCTATTGGGGAACTGTGCAACTTTCTGATGAGCAGTCAGTCAGTAATGATGAACTACTGACTAAGATCTGAAAGGAAAAGAATTCAGTTGCATGATACAGAAGGGACACACTGAGTTAGATAAAAGTTCAGAAAATTATGATATTGATGAGGATATGATTGTGCATTGTTATACACAAGAGAATTCAAGAATTCTACCAAATATATCTCATTCAGAGGAGAATGTAAGTTCAGATGTGAAGGATTGAGCCCCAAAATAATATCATTTTACCCTAATACCCTAGTTGTAAGGAGCACATTTCACAGGGGACTGTGGGTTTAGCATGATAGTTATGTAATGGAAATGAAATAACAAAAAACTTGGAAAATAAATTTAAGAAGGTAAAAAATATTAAACCTACCATACAATGTATCAGACAAATCTGGAAAGATAACTCAAACATAATGCTTTATTGGTAATGTACAATATACATTTGTGTATAAATACCTTTTGACAACATATTTTGTGCCATTTATTGAGGTGTGAATTTTTCCTGGTTATAAAATGTTGATAGATGTGTATTATTTCTATATTTTCAAATATAGTTTTACATGTGAATTATTCATTTAGTTGTCTATTTCCTGATATAATTGTGTGTATGTGTATATGCATATACATAGATAGAGAAAGAGAGATTGTCATGAATGAGATTGTGTGTTTTGCCTAGCAATTGATTGTCTGGAATGAGAAAAATTTATGCTCTGTTGATCTGATGTAACAATATGTTAATTATGTAAAATATTTGACAAATTTTAGTTTGTTTTACAATGTTCCCATACCCCTCATATCTTGAAATTTTAATTTGCAGAGGACAGCAGATGTTCATTGTGGGAGGGACAAGTAATGAATGATCTTTCTCAGCAATTTAGGGCTGAAAAGATACAAAATATACATTTTTGAAAAGAAAAAGATTCCAATAAAGATTTAACATAATTGCTGCTATTATTGATGAGTATTTTAATGACTAAAAGAGGTAGGAAAAAACTTTGTTTTAATAAAAATTACTAATACATATATATATATAAATAGCTTTCAGATGAGATTTAAGCAGAAAACAAACTATGGTATAAGTAAAATGACTAAAATTGCCTGGTGTAAGATAGAGAATTATACTTCTTATGTGAACAGTATGATGGTTTACAGGAAGAGAGAAATATCTTTATTAAAATTTTAGAGGACCACATCAAAAACTTTAGAGCTTCCAGGTATTATGTTCCCTCAATTCATTTTGCATATATAACTGTTTTATGAGTCCTAACTCTCTGGAATTTTTTCTTTACCACACCACCTAGCAGCTTTCTAATCCTAGAAAATCCTCTTCCTTCTGTGGCTTTTATCTCTGATTGGTCAGAGATGGAGGCCCAAAATCTCAATTTTAAGAAAGGACTCAATCTATGAATGTTTTCATTCATTCATTTTTGAGCTCAATTTGTGATTCCTGGATCTTCAGACTTCTTTCTCCATTATGCCACTATTTTTCCATTTCCATTTCCTGTAAGCTCTTAAAAAAAAATGTAAGCTTGTCAAGAGTGGGGACTTTAGAGGATGCCTCAGGTTGGGTGTTGGCAATTAATTCTGTTTTGATTGGACAATTCAGCAAATAAGTGAATAATTACTTGGCCTGATCTGTGTAGCTCAGAAATGCCCAGTCTGATGAGCTTTGAAGTTTTCTGACTTAAAAAGAATTGCTATTCATGTGAAAGGCAAATCCTTTCAAAATGCCTTTTTAAGGGTGGTTGTAAATTAAAAGGATTTGCAAATACTAATTATGATTAAAGAAGGGAAAAAAGATTTGTCCACATGGAAAGTAGTGAAGACTAACAGACAAGGAGTTAGTATAGAAGTGGTATTATATAGTGCAGTTATTCTTAGATCACTGACATCAAAACCTGCTGTCCAAAGTTGTGAGCTACCCTAAGCACATGTATTTTCCTCAATCAAGTGCTTCCCTGCCAGATTCCTATGTATACCAACTTTTTTTCATAGATTCCTAATGCATTGTTGGAAAAGTGTGACTAAGGAATAGGTTGTGATTTCTTTAAAAAATTATGTACTTTAGGGGCAGCTAGGTGGCGCAGTGGTTAGAGCACCAGCCCTGAAGTCAGGAGGACCTGAGTTCAAATCTGGTCTCAGACACTTAACATTCCCTAGCTGTGTGACCCTGGGCAAGTCACTTAACCCCAATTGCCTCAGCAAAAAGCAAAAAAAAAAAAAAAATTATGTACTTTATCATATAAGTACCTTGTCTTATTTATCATTTATTTTGGCATATTAAAAATAAATGGGGAGCAGAGCCAAGATGGCAGAGTGAAGACTCCACTCTGTGTCATCTGACCTTCTCTCAAATCAACAGCATATTAAGCCTCTGAACTGATTTTTAAGTAAAAGAACCCAGAAATATTTGGACTATGAAACATTCCTTGCAGAAGGTATCTTTGAAGAGCATCATAACAGGTCTGTTTCAGTCGGGCAGGGTGTTGAGCAGTTTGCCAGGCATCTGGGAGACAGGGCAGGAAATGGGGCAGGACTCAGTGTGACAGAAACTCTAAACACCTGGGGAGTCTATCTGAGGCACTTGGGACACTCTGCCCTGATAGCAGGCAGGTGCTTTGGCAGATCTGCCTTTTGTAAAAAGCAGATTGTAACTCTCTGCAAACCCAAGGTCTTAGCCAGACTGGCCCAGCACCTGAAGTTAATTGGTAGAATTTCCCCAGGGCAAACTATCACAGCCACTGCTACTCGGCTTTAAACAAACCCTAAGCTTTTTTAAAAAAAAATGAGTAAGAAACAGAAGAGAGCTCTCAACATAGATAGCTTTTATGGAGAGAAAGAAGGGCAGACCCCAGATCCGGAGGTTCCTACAGGCAAAGCAACTCCAGAGGAAGCCATCAAGGGAGATATGACCTGGTCCCCCTTTCACAAGGCCTTCCTTGAAGACTACATAAAGAATCTCAAAAGAGAGCTAGATGATAAATGGGGAAATGAATTGAGATCAGTGCAAGAAGCCCTCCAAAAGAGATATGATAAAGACATCAATTTGCTGAAAAACAAAATTGGTGAAATGGAAAAAGACAACAATGCACTGAAAAACAAAATTGGTGAAGTGGGAAAAGTATGCAATGAACAAATTGGCCAGTTACAAAAGGAGCTAAAGAAAGGTAACTGAAGAAAATAATACATTAAAATTTTAAATGACTCAATAAGACTTCAAGAATCAGGCAAACAAAAACAAAAAAAAATGAAAAAATAGAAGAAAATATGAAATATCTCCTGGGAAAAACAACTGAGTTGGAAAATAGATCTAGGAGATCTAAAGAATCTAAGGATTATTGACTTCCTGAAAGCCATGATGAAAAAAAGAATCTAAACACTATCTTCCAGGAAATCTTGAAAGAAAACTGCCCTGATGTTTTAGAATCAGAAGGCAAAATCACCATCGAAAGAATTAACCGATCACCTCCTGAAAGAGACCCCAAAATTAAATCCCAAAGGAATATAGTGGCTAAATTTCAGGACTATCGCACCAAGGAAAAGATATTGCTAGCAGCTAGAAAGAAACAATTCAAATACCAAGGAACTGTAATTAGAATTACACACGATCTATCAGCCTCCACATTGAAGGACTGAAGGGCCTGGAACCAGATATTCTGAAAGGCAAAGGAACTTGAATTACAGCCAAGAATAATTTATCCAGCTAGAATGAGCATTATCTTCCAGGGAAGAGGATGGTCATTTAATGATATAGGTGAATTTCACCTATTTCTAATGAAAAGATCAGATCTGAACAAAAAAATTTGACCACCAAACACAGAACTCAAGAGAAGCATAAAAAGGTAAAAAAGGAAAGAACTCTTGAGAACTATATTTCTACTATGGGTATACTTTAAGATTGGGGGTATAATGTGATATTGCTTTGATAATATGAAAAAGAAAACTAGAGGTGGAAAGGCTATCATACTTGGAAAAAAGGAGGGAAAAGGTGGTAAAATAAGGTTTAAAAAAAGGAGGTTAAAAATAAGGTAAAAT
>JAJPUD010009717.1:53402-71187 GCA_023553655.1 Myrmecobius fasciatus | reverse complement strand
TAAGGCATATGAGGTTATTCTATGTTATAAGGAAAGAAAAAGGGCTTAATTTAAAAAAAATAAAATTCCTTGTATGCATGCTATAATAAAGTGTGCTGGGATTACCTTTGAATATCTGCTATTGCAATTTCAATTCATACTTATTCATATTCTACAGGAGGCAAATCTCTTGAGTCTGGGTAATTTCTCTCTAGGGCAAAGCACAAACTCTTGTGCCCAGAATCAGCTGAATAAGAATGCCCCAATATGTTATTTTATATTTTTCATTTCAAGTACTATCTCTGTTTTACAATTCTTATTTTATACTTTAAAATATTCTCATGATTCAGTTGGTTGGGAAAGGGTGGTCTTAGCTATGGCTCAGCATTTGTAATTTTTACATTTATTGGGTACAACACATAAATCCTTTCCCTTCAAATGCTTTCATGTTTCTTTCTCATATACGCAGCTCTGTAGGAAGACCCATTTATCTCTCCTCTCTCTTATATACACATATACAGCTCCATGGGAAGAGCTTTCTATACTGAGGATTCTCCTGAAGTTCAAACATATATCAGGCAAGCAGGGGTTTTTATAGTTTTTTTCACTTTATACTTTATATCTACTTTTCTTTTCATGGAATTTTCCCATAAGGAAGCTTGCATTTGTGATCCCATCTAAAGGTCTTGCAGCAACATGGATTTGAACCTGACAATTGCTCTCTTGAGTCTTAATGGTAATCAGTACATCATCCTTTAAAGTCTAGCTCAAAAGCTATCACTTCAATAAATTTTCCCCAGTAGCATTGGTCATTACCTTTTCCCCAAATCCCTCCCCCAACCTCACTAACAATTGGCATCTGTCTAATGCATTTAATAAATATCATTTTGTGCTGTATATATTTCTGTGGTGATATATCTCTTTATTATAATTTTAAATTTCATGATAATGGGAATCATGATAACTGACATTCACATAATAATAATGGGACCTGGCATTTATATAGTGCTTTAACTTTTGTAAATGCTTTATCTATTTTTCCTCATTTGACACTAATGGGATTACAGATTTAGAGTTGGAACAAATTTCAGAAGCCATGAATTTTACTGGGTTTACCCAATAAATTAGACATATTCTCAATATGCTAAGCTCAAGATCTCTAGGAACAACAATGATTTTACTTTGGCCTCTATGTTGAAGCAATACTACAGAAGTCATTGAGAACAACAGTTTTTGTGGAGAAAAGTTCCAGCATCTCTACCATGTTCCCTACCAGCTGCTATCATTGGGCAAGCCTAAAATGCTAGTGACAGCAATGTCCTTCCATTTTTCTACTTTAGTCACAATCAAGGGAATCAGCTTTTGTAAAAACGACCAGTGACTAATTGGTCAGCTGATTCTGCAAGTTCTAAAGCTCCTGTTGCCTCAACAATATTAATTATTGAAGATTCAGAAAACAAAGTTCTCCCCACCAAAGTCCTTGATACCATCAAAGGTTTAATACTAAAAAATGAGATGGTTTTATAACTAGAAATTAGATGAAATATGCTTGGCCACTGTACCTGAAGCACAGTAAGGGCTTTTCATCTGATTCTCAACAGAAAAGCCCTCTGAAAAGAATAGTTATGTCTTTGCTTACTAAGATGTGATGTCCTTAAGAGATGAGATCATCAAACTTTTTGAAAAATTTCTATATTAGGTGATTTGTATATTAGAAACAGAAATCTTTTTCATCCACTCATTGTTCCATAATGAATTTAAGGTTTGCAAAATACAGCATGATCTCATTTTGACTCTTACAACAATAAATGCTATAGCTTTTATTTCTGTTTGACAGATGAGGGAACTGAGACTAAGAGATCAGCTGATTTGCTCAGTCACACAGCTACTAAGGGATCTGAGGTGTCATTTTAACATGAATCTTCTTGACCACAAAGACAAATCTTATTTAATATTTGCATACTGCCTATAAATTTTTTATCTCCCTCAAGTCTTAGCATAGTATTCTACATGCAGTATGTGCATAATAATTGCTTATCAAGTTTTTTTTAATGCTTCATCTGTTAAAAAAGAAATAAAATGTATTTGGAGTTCAACAGAGGGAGAGATAGCACTAGACTAGGAGAGGACAGATGCCTTTCCCGAAAAGGAAGAAAGATCAGCAGTCATTTGATCCAACCTATCAATGAAAGGAGCCCCTATGACATAACTAAGAAGTGGACATCCAATTTCTGCCTACTAAATGCCTCTAAAAAAGGAAAGAATACATCACTTTATATGAACTGGAACTTGAAGAATAGACAGGATTTTGAGAGAGTAGGAATAAAGGAACAGTATCAATAGAATCAGGAAGGTACCAAGGGCATTCAAGGAATAGTGAATATCAGAGTAGATGAGTCTAAAAAGACAGAATGGAACATTAATGTTGGGGATTTCAAATGCCAGACTGAAAAATTTTTCTTTAGGCAATTGGGAACCACTGAAAATTTGGATTTGATGGGATCAGAGAGAGGCTGGTGGAAGAGAGGGGACATCAATTAATAAGCTACTACAGAATTGTATTAGGATAGGGAAATTTTATGAAGAATATGATCTGCTAATTATCAATACTTATTAGTAAATACTTTATTTACAAATTAAATACTTAATTATTCCAATTATCAAAGATATTCACACCCTCTATTTCTATATATTTATAAACATCATGTTTATCTCCAATTTATCCTGCATATATCTTATTGGTACTTTCATCTTGTCTCCTCCATCAGACTGAGCTTCTTGAACAGGGAGTATCTTTTGACTTTCGTTGTATCCCAGTATTTAGCACACTGACTGGAATGTAATAGGTGCTTAATAAATGCTAGTTGACTTATTCTCTGCACCTGTGCTTCCCTATATCTTCCATCAAGTGGAGTGGTGCTATTACCACACATCAGCAACAACTAAGACACTAACTTGTAAATTAAAATTAGCCTGTGTGAGTTTTCTGCCATATTAGCACTTGGGTTGTTCCACATTAATATCTTCCTGAAAACTCTCTGCCAATTGGATAGCTGAAAGAAAAGATAACTTTGTTTTGGTCTATTTCATTTATGGATCTGCTACAAGCTCAGTCTCAACTAAATTGGGCAGTGTTCAGCCTTATATTCTTTACAACTCTGCACTTTTTTTATTAAATAATAAAAATGAGATGTAGTTATTCATAATCGGCTCTGTCAAACTCAGTTTGGTGGAGCGTCAAACACATTCTACTTAAGAGTGCCTGGGGAAACTAAGTATCTAATGCCTGCCTGGAATAAAAAACCTCAGTTAAATCCATTGACCTAAGTTGAACATCAAGGATTTCCAGGCATATGATAGAGTGTTTTCTCCCCCTGAAGAAGAAACAGTAAGTCAAGTAATAAAATTTGATTATTTCATTAGGCATCCGTGTTCAGATTTTGTCTGGATTCACTGCTCTAGTGATCAACTGTTTGTTACCTTGACAACTATACAGATTTCTTTTGTGGCCTGGAAAAATCACACATTTCAGATTTGGAAATATGAGACACATTCTCTTAAAAGTGTCATTTTGTTAGATCTACCAATCTCAATGGGTCAAGCCTGGTAAATATTAAGATTAGAAAAAACTCAACAGGAATTAATATGCTGTAGAAAGTGAAAGTTGCTAATTTATTACTAGACTGGACTTTTTAATGTGACTAAGGATTAAATGAGGCTAGACATAAATGTCCATTGAAAAGTAATTTTCTATAGATGCAACAAATCAGTGCATCTTGACCATGATTGTTCTCAAAGGACCATTTTATTTATTGTCATTAGAGAGAGGGAGGCCTCTGGGAAGATGGCACCATAGGTCAGAAAATTCTAATCTCTCCAAGATTTCCTCCATACATATAAAAATTGTACATCAGGATGCACATAGACTCTTGAAAAACAAATAAGACTTGGGGCAGAACAGGGATCCTCCTGGGACAACCTAAGGAGACCTGAAGAAAAACCTCAGGACCAGCATTTAACTGGTATAAATTGTAAACACCTCCAAACTAGCTCCACAGGAAACAGCCAGTGGGAGCTCTGTGACTACCTGGGTTTGACTGGAGCATTAGCCCCAAACTCTGGGATAGCATGGGGTCAAGGTTTGAAACCAGAAAGACTGAGGGAACCTGGGCTGCTTAAGAATGTCAGGTTCACCTGTGCTGCTGAGCCACTGCCCTGAGCAAGAAGGAACCAGCACACCTGGTGAGTGCAGAGGTAGTGGGGCAAGGGTACTGCTGGCTGTGGGCACTTGCAGGAGAGTGGAGCTTTTGGTTTGGGATTCCAGGTCAGAAGGGAGAATTGAATTGAAGCCAGAGGCACTATTCCACCTCACCCATCCCCAACCAAAACACTACAATTAGAGGCTGACATTAATAGTTCTCATTAAAAAAAAAATGAACAGGCAAAAAAGAAAGGAATCTAACCATGCAAACTTCCTTTGGGAATATGGAAGACTGGGGTTCATCTTCAAAGGAAGATAGTAAGGTTAAAAAAAAGCTTCTTCTATCCCAAATAGTAATAATGTTAAATGGTTATCTCTCCAGAAAAAAATTGTGGAAAAACTTAAAAAGACTTTATTATTTTTTTGGACTGGCACAGATTCTCTGTATATTTATTTTTTTTAAGACTTTAAAAATCAAATGAGAGAGATTAGGGAAGAAGAAGATTATGGGAGGGGAAAGCTAACCAAATAGAAAAAGAGATACAGAGTTGTTAAGAAAAAAAAATAATTCTTTGAAAATTAAAGTTGGGCAAGGGGAAGTCTGTGAAATTTTGAGACCAAGAAATAACAAAAGAAAATATAAAGAATGAAAAAATAGAACAAATTTTGAAACATCTTATAAGAAAAGCAAGAGATCTAGAGAACAGATCAAGAAGAGAAAATATGAGAATAATTGGACTACCTGAAAGCTGTGACCAAAAAAAAGTATTGTCACAATATTGCAAGAAAATAATCCAAGAAAATTGTCCTAGAGGGATAGAACAAAAGGGGAAAATAGAAAACAAAAAAGATCCACAAATCACTAACTCAAAAGAGATCCTACATGGAAAACACATAGGAGCATTGTTGCTAAATTAATAAATAAAAAAGATCAAAGGCAAAATTCTAAAAGCAACAAACAAAAAATTCAAATATGCTAGAGCTACAATTAGAATTGTGCAGGATTCATTTGCAGTTGCAATGAAAGACTGAGATCCTGGAATAATATATATTGACAATCAAAAGAATTAAGTCTGAAGACAAAAATATAACCAGCAAAACTAACCATATTTTTGAATGGGGAAAAAAATCCAACAAATTTGCAGATTTTTAGAACTTTGTCTCAACCAAACCAGAACTCAATAGAAAATTCAACATATAAAAGTTAACATCAAAGATTAATTTCAAGGGACTCAACAAAGACAAATTGTTTATGTTTTTTATATGGAAATGTATAACATATGTTGAGACTGGCATTAATACTTAGGTAGCTCAAAAGAGTTTGGGATAAAGTTGAGTATAATCTGACTCCAAACATCAAAACTGTAGAAAAAGGTAAAAATAGCAATTATGCTTTATCAATGAAGTGCAGAAGAAGAACTAGCACAGAGGCATGAAAAGGGGATATTCTGAAAATCTGCTTACATTGGGAATGTATCCAATAGGAAATTATAGACATACATACAGACATTTATATACGGGGGTATATATATATACCATGAATAGTCAAAATCTTCAAAATCTATAAAGAAATAAGAGGAAAGAGAATAGGACAAGGTAGACTATAGATTTATGGCAGTGGAATAAGTTTTTTAAAGAGTGAGGGGAAGGTGGGGAGAGAAGATTAGGAAGAAATTTATGGGTGGGAGGAGGTAAGTAATAACAATGCAATTTAAGAAGCAGAATTAAGTAGACCAGTTAGAAGGGATAGGAAATAAGAGATATATACAAACACTTTAGCAAGGATCCAGAAGAGACTTCATTAAGAAAAAAATTAATTAGGGCTAGTAATCATCGATTTCAAAGTCAAACTTAAAGAGATAATCAAGAGAGAAATTTACATTATAATGTAGCCATATAATATTGTTTTAGATGCATGCCTACATAAATATAAATGTGTATGTGTGTGTATATATATCTGTATATGTTTGTATACATGGAGATGTATATATGTATATGTATATGTATATATAAATATACTTGTGTTTAACTGTAGGCTGCTTGGGGGAGATAGAAGGGATGAAAGGGGGAGGGAAAAATAAAATAAGAAGTATACAGCCAAAAATAAAAGAATAACCTACAATGAAGATAAGAAAAGATGGACAGTCATGAATATATAATTGTTTTTATTATTATAGATGCTTTCTTGAAATAGAAATCTCTTGTTACATTTCAAATCCTTCCTGATATTCTGCTGGACACATAACAATGTTTTGATTTTTATTTTATAATTAGTTTTAAATAAATTTTTAAATTTTTTTTTTAAATTAGAGCATTATCTTAATGTTACATTGAAAAATTCATTTATATTCTTACTCACATCCTTGGGCTAAGAAATATAGTTATCTACAGCCACATTTATTCAGTATTCACCCCCTAAATATCATTTACACAGAAAATTTATATTACTGTTTTGAATATACATACTAGTGAAAATAACCTTCTTAGAGATAGTCATTGCATCTTCCATATCCATACCTTTGCATAAATTGTCCCCCATTTTTGGAATTCTTTTCCTCCTTTCCTCAATACCTTAGGACTCTTGGCTTCTTTCAAAGTTTAATTGATATGCTACCTCTCAAAGCTCTTCTTGATTCCCTGGTCATATGTGTTTACTCTCATTCACATTCTGATTGGAATTACATTTATTATGTAAATATTTTGTATATTTACATATTGCATGTACATATTATGTCCTTGTTCTCTTTTTCTCCTTGTAGAATATTAGCAATTTGAGGGCAAAAGCTATTTTTTAAATTTTGTATCTTCAGCACTCTCAGTGCCAGCATGAAGTATTAATAAATGCCTATCAAAATGAATTACTTTAATGGTACTAAAAGAATTTGTGATCTTATCAATATAGACTCTCCCTCCCTCCTATGATATACACTATAGTACATTCATTGATTTCTACTGCATGCTACCTTTGTTCATATCCTTCTTTAAATTCTTTACAGGAAGTCTACTCCATATTCTGAGAATTTTCTTCTAACGAGTAGAAGCTACTGCATGAATCATAATGCTTCAGGCAGGCCTTGAAGAATAATAGGTTATTCTTCAGTTTGACTGTATAACTGGCTCATGTCCTTTTTTGGCTGTAAATCTCTCTGATGATGTCAATTATATCATTTCTCCAGTGAAATCCTTTTTGGAAATATGTTTAAACCTTTGTTGTCCATTTGTTTCAACTGTGTCCAACTCTTTGTGACCTCATTTGGGCTTTTTGGAGGCAAAAATACTGAAGTAATTTGTCATTTTCTTCTCAAATTTATTTTACAGATGAGGAAATTGAGACAAACAGGGTTAAGTGACTTGCCCAGTATGACACAGCTAGTCAGTAAGTATTTGAGGTTGATTTTGAACTTAGGTCTTCCTGACTTGCAGACCAAGCATCCTACCTACTGCACCATCTAGCTGTTTAAACTTATCTATGCATTAATCAGTATTTTTTAGTATTTATTAAACTAGCATTATATAAATATGTACTTTTTGCTAAATATTATGCTATGCACAAGTGATACCAAGAACTTATATTCTAATAAGTGAGATAAGAAGTAAAATTCTAAGTATATGTTGAATAAATATTAGAAAAATGTATACAAATTCATACTAAGTAGTTAAACACAAGGTAATTTGCTAGGAAGGACACTAGCAATTGACAACATCAGAAAAGTCTTCACTGAGAAAAGGGGCTCTGTGATAGGGAAAATTTTCTCTGGTATTTTTTTTCCCATCCATAACAGAGAGAGTCTTTTCCTAAAAAAACAAACAAACAAACACAAACAGAAACACAAAAACAAACAAAACAAAAAACAAAAACAAAAACAAAAAAACAAAAAAAACAAAGACAAAGACAAAGCTGCAAAGTTCTCATCATCAAGGACGTAAAAATTCTTAGCCTAATCCCCCAGACCTCATGGAATTCTGAATACCTTATGGATTACCCATCCTTGTCCATGACCAAATATATTTCCATATAGAGATGGGATAGGTTGGGGATACCTCCAGAAAAGTGAAATGTCACTATATCCTTGCTCCATTAAAACAAAATGAGTTTTTTGTTAATTTTTCAATGTCTTGTAAATCACTTTTCCCTCCTAAAACTGAACATGAACTAAGAGAATGTTAAAATTTGAACTATCCCAGATAGGTTTTTTATATTTTTTTTGTGTCACAGACCCTTTGGCAGTTGGGGGAAAGCCCTATAAACCCTTTCTAATAGTTATTTTTGTTGCCACATTCATGATTGAAGAAAATGCCAATTTTTACTTAGTGCAAATAAAGTTGTATTTTTCCCATTCACATTCATAGGTTCTTTGAAATCTATTCACAGAACCAACCCTTGGGAGTCTGTGAATCCTTAAGTTGAGCCCTTGATGTAGAAGCCTTCAGTAATTCATGATATAGCCACATACTACTATTGGAAAAATATTGATGTTCAAAAGATGAAAAGTCTTCAGGTGAAAAATCTGGGGCCATTAGAACAACTTTACAATTTCCCAATATGAATACAACCTGTTAATCTTCAGTTTGATTCTGGGTTCAGTTGATTGTTCAACCACTGTATTATTTCAAGATATTTGTATTAATAGACCAAATCTATGTGTTTTCCATCAAACTGGGATCAGAATCTGGACAACAGGTAGGTCAGAATACAATGGAAAATTGATTCATTTTCTTCAAGGTACACTTTTTAGGCTCCTGGCAAATGATTATTCCCATATTTCAATTCTATTCAACTCAAAAAATGAGTATTCTATATGAATTCTATATGAAGCATCAAATGATTTAAAATTTAAAATAGGACTACTTGCCTTGATTTATCATATCAAATTACTTCCTCATGCAATAAGTCAATCTTTGTACATATACAAGTATATATAATACATAAGTTTTATGTATGATATATAAATTTATTAAATAAATCTATTATAAATATGTAAATGTATATGTGTATATGTATAATATATAAATTTCCCCTCAAATTCTGTATTTGGGGGATTAAGTTAGTAAGGCCGAGAATGGAGAGGAGGTAAGGCATCTGACCATTGTCCCTTGACAGATAATCTGAGAGTTCTTTTCTATAAATTTACTCTTCAGTATGTAGTACAGCAAACCAGACTAAGATATAGCAGAAGGCTTCCAGTTTAAAACTAAAGTCTAGACTAAAATAAATCAGAAATCTGAACCTAAAAGAATCTGTGAATCTTTATCTTCTAGACTTCTCCAGGTTCCTAGTGCTTCATTTTGTTTCCTGTAAACAAAAACATTTATATAATTGCAGTCTTGTAGAGATAATGCTTTTACCTCTAGAAATGATTCTCCTGTGAAGAATTTTAAGGCCAACAAATTACTCATCCAAAAAGCGAGGCAAGCTAAGTTCTTTTTCAGATCTAAAGTTCTATAATCCTTAGCTACATATTTTCTTAACATTTCAACATTATTTTTTAAGGAGGTAAAAATCAACAACAACAAAAAATAAAATAAAAACTTTTGTTCATCACAACACAGCATTTTAGCACTTTCTGTGAATGTTTCCATGCATTTTGTTTTCCTTCTTAGGTTGTTTTTTCTTCTTCTCTTTCTAGATCTGATGTTTCTTGTGCAGTAAGATAACTGTATAGATATGTATACATGTATTGTATTTGTCATATAATTTATCCTATTTAGCATGTATTGGATTACCTCTCATCTAGGGGTGGGGGTGGGGGGAAGAAGGGGAAAAGCTTGGGAAAAAAAAACTTTTTGCAAAGGTCAATGTAGAAAAATCACTCATATGTTTTGTAAATAAAAAACTTTATATATAAAAAAAAACAAAAAACAAAAAACTTTTGTTCATTATCAGAAACGCATTCTGGCTAACACTTTTTTTTTTTTTTTTTTTTTTTTTTTACTATTAGCTAGCACTATGACTTTAGATTTGTCATTGAGCAAATAAAGCAGGCTTTCATATGTAATCCTTAGTGGTCCCTAAAAGAACTAGAGTACATTGACTAAACAAAATGCTATTTGATCAAACCACTGAGTGTTCTAAATAAAAGGGTCTAATTTGTTTTTTAAAGCAGTGCTATGAAATAAATGCATACTGTGTCTTGCCCTGTAATTGCATTTTTGCTTCCTTGCAAATGGTGCATTAGTGTATATATACAAAATAGTTCCACTCAGCAGAGCCCATAGCTCAGAGAATTCTGTCTTGTTTTCAGTGACCTGGAAAGTACAGAGAGTTACATGTTGTATAATGTGTGTGTGTGTGAGGGAAAGAGGGAGAAAAGGAAAAAGGGAGAGAGGGAAAGAGAAACAGAGAGAAAAAAAGGAAAGAGAAGGAGAAAAAGAGGAAAGAGGTAGGGGGAGAGGGGAGGGCAAATACAGAGAGTGAGAGACAGAGAGACAGAGACAGAGATAGAGAGACAGAGTCAGAGAGATAGAGAAAGACACACAGAGAGACACATAGAGAGAAAGAAAATTAAAGCTTTTACTGGACTATTTGTAGACCTTCATTAACAACATAAATTTAAGACCTCTCCATTTCTTGAGAGAAAACTATTACAAGGAAAATAGCAACACTGAGTCCTATCACACTGCTCTTTCATTTGGGAAGTTGTAAAAAAAAAAGTAATGACAATAATGAAAAGAGAGTATCTTAATCCATGGAATGAAATAATAATAAATTAAGTTTAGAATAAGGGTTGAAGAAATTGCTATCATGGTGACTTACAAAAAGAAACTCTTATCAGTGCCATATTACTTTTGTAAACAATATTTTATTTGCTTGACATACCTACAAATTGCTTTTCTGGTCTAAGACTATTTAATCACTGACATTGGTGCCATTAGTTATCCAGTATAGAAAAGCTAATATAGAACCAACAATTCACTTCTTAAATGGACAATGGAGAAAATTACTTTTACTGAAAAGTGTTCATTTTTATGAATTACTTCATTTTAAGAGTTGATGGAGACTTAAAATTCAGCCCAACTACCTGCTTGAAAATTCCTTTTTTAAAACACCTCTGAAATGTTTCTGGGTGGTTGGAATAGTAAATAAAGTGCTTGACCTGGAGTCAGGAAGACTCATCTTTCTGAGTTTAAATCTGGCCTCCGACACTTACTAACTGTGTAACTCTGAGCTACTCAGTTAAACCTGTTTGCCTCAGTTTCCTTATCTGTAAAATGGACTGAAGAAGGAAATGGCACACTGCTCCAGTATCCTTGCCAAGAAAGCCTCAAATAGGATCATGAAGTCAGACACAACTATGACTGAATGATAACAATGTTTTCACAATATATTATTTTGAGATAGACTGTAACTTCTGTGTTTTTATTTAAATCTCAAATATATTTTTCTAGGAAAGCTAATTGTCTTTGAAAATATTTATGGTAAGTAAAACATTGATTTCTATTTCATTTTTAGGCAGCAAAATGTACAGCATACTGGACTTGGAATTGGGAAGATCGGAATTCAAATCGTACCTGAGATATTTACTAGCTATGTGACTATAAACAAGTCATTTAAATTCTCAGCCTCAGTTTTTTCATGTATAAAATGAGAGGAGATTGGATTCTATGGGTCTAAAGTCTCTTTCAGCTCTAAATCTGTCATCATTTGATATTATCATTAATAAACTAGATTCCTTAACAAATGAAAATCCCAGGTTTCAATGGTACTTATACTACCACTTGTGATATTTGATTATTTAAGACAGTAAAATAACTGTCTTGTTTAAGGTAGCAAAATTACCATTTGCCCCCTTCCCAAGAAAAGTCTCAATGAGAAAGCTGACTGATTCTCTAATGGCCAAAATGTTCTAGTGCTTCATCTTCAAGAGTTCACACTATTTACCTAATGCTATTATTCTTTACTTTTGAGGTTTATATGATCTTTTTATGCCTTTGGTGTAAATTTTCCATATTCTACAAACATTAAAGATTGTACCATATATTTTGAAATTTTTATATACAAGATAATGCGTGATGCTTAATGGGTAATAAATAAAATGTGTGCTATGTATCACACTATTTCAGGAATATCTTTGCCTAGCCTCTAGGTTACTCACCATTACTAATTATTTATTTTACTTGCCAATTTCTTAAAATTATGAGTGTTATTAACATGAAGAGATTTTTTTCATTGTGTGGCCTAATTATCCAGCTATATTTTTCATGCTTAAGATAGATATAAAATCTTGTCTTATTTCAATTAATGCAAAACAGTTCATTTCTCCATCAGGCTAGTAGGTTTTTTGGCCTTGTTCTTTCTCTTTTATTATAGTTAATGTTAGCATCCTGTTCTTAAGTGAATCTAGTTGTGTTCTCAAGTGAAAATCTCAATTCGGCCCAGAAATATATTTAAAATACCACCCTGCCCTCCCTATTTAATCCATCCCACTGGATTCAGGCTTCTCTCCCTCGCACTCTGCCTGCCCCCCCTTTACCCTACCAAAAAATCTATAAATATTTATCTCTTCCCTTTAAATATATACTTGGGTATCATCATGGTTAGTCTATTTAGCAAGTCAATCAGTGTAGGCATAATGCTCATTTTAATTGTATTAATTCGCCTCCTCAGAGAAAAAAGGCGAAGCTTCCATCTGGCTCTGCCAGTTTTGTTTCTTCCCAAAGAGAAGAAGACAATGACATTTATACCACATAGGTGTGAAATGCTCCATATTCCTCAATTTTGCTCCCACCCTCACTCAGATTCCATGAAATATTCCAGTCAAAAAGAATATAGCTTGGGGGAGAACAACAGCACAAGCGAAGTTACAGTCACTAATTTTAGAACCTGTTCCTTCTTTTTTAATCCAAACCCCAAAGTAGAAAAGCTCCACTAAGTTCCATTTCTTTCCCTATGGTTATAGGCCTTTAAGTGATGACCTGGTCCTTTGGGATATTGCATAGCTCTTTCATGCATGAAATTAATTCCATGCTACAGTCAAAATAATGTACAGTAAAATCCCCTCTCAATGATTTCAAAGGGCTTAAAACAGGAAACATTTTAAGTGGAAAAATGTTTTATGTGAGGTACATCCCATAGGTGTACAGATTTGTCTGGTTATTAAAAAAAAGAAAAGGGAAATGTTTTATGTAGGCTTCTAAATAGTATGTTAAATCAGTAAAAATCACTCCAGGACAGCATGTTTTTCCCCTTTAGAAAAAGTAGAAACATTTAATGAGAGATTATCTCTCTGTGGATCAGCAGGGAAAAACATCACTACCTCTGGAGATGAACAACTGAAAAAAAAAATCTTTCCTTCTAAATCCCTAATTATAGGAGCATCAGAACTAGTTAGAATACATCTAAAAGTGCAAGTAGTCCAAGGATGGTGGCTATTCCCTTTAGGGTCTATTATCCCCAGGTGCCTTGGTGTGATTACAATCCTGCTTGTATCCAATTCCTGGATTTTTCTCGAGTGACCAAACATGGTCTCATTGTTTATTCTCTACAAAAGCAGTTGGTTATCATAGCTGTGGTACCAGCAATAATCAGGCAACTAATCAGGGGTTTATAAGTGACTAAAAAAATCTTTGTGTGGAGAAAAACCCTCCAAAACAAACAATCCTCCCCAACTATTCCCAGTTGAATTTACCAAGGAGGATTGTACTAAAGCAGATTATTTACACCCCAGCATGTATCAGTATTAAAGATATTGGTTTCCACCATTCCCCAGTCAGATCAATAAAGCAGCCAAAGGCACTCTGTGTAAGTCTTATCATTTTATTCCAGAGGAATCTATGGTTGGGAGAAATCCCTAAATGGGAGGGAAGAACTTTAGATTCTGCAAAACCTCTAGATCAGGCTTTTTAGTGTGTGTCAAGTACCTTTTTTGACTATGAACTCCTTCTTAAAATAATATATTTAAATGAATAAAATGCATAAGTATGTGAAGAAAATAAATTTTATTTAAAAATTTATTTTAAAAAGCAGTAACTAGAACAAATGATTACATGGGAGCACTTACCAGTTCTTCCTTGATACTTAGATAAGAGAGTACAGCAGGAAGATATAGGAATATATGCTAGAGTACATTGAATAAGTCATGTTTTTCAGGTACAGATTATCTAAGTGTTACATTAATTTCTGATAGTGAAAAGGTGGTCTCAGTAACATAAGAAGTTGACCAAGTCTCTGTAAAAATACAATCTGATAAAGTAGCTTTCCATCTTTAAGGTCCTCTTTAAATAACTCCAAAAAAAGATTTGCAATCTCTTCACATTAATAGGTAATTCACAAAATTCATTAGTGACTCTCCTGATTCCCTTCTTACATCCACAATTCACTATTTTTTAAGTGCAAGGTATGAATCTGCATTCAAGATCTAACATGGTGAATATACTTTAATATGTTAATGGATTTGTAATCTCATGGATGAGTATTCCTCCTTCAGTAAAGATTGCCATCCAGCCATGCCTTCTTTTTCTATGAAATTTGTGTCCTTTTTTCTTGAATAGATCCTCAAAATGACCCATTTTAGGTGCTGAAAAACTTCTTCAATTAATTTTACATTTTGTGAATACTCTTCTATCATTCACTCTGTTTCTCTATTTTATCCCTCATTCTTGACTAAATGACCAAATGACAGGCCCATCTCCTTTTTGATTATATATCTCTTTAACAGTATTCCATATGCTTCTTGTATTTAGGTCATCATTGGGAATATGCTATAGGGTATATGAACTCATTAAAATCTCTTCATTAAAAAAAAAAAGAATCTCTTCATTGTTCTTTAGATTACCTGAAATATTTCTATGTTTCACTTTCCAGGAAATACCATGATTATTGTAAAATATTTGCCTTCAAACATGAAGGAATTTATTTCATTACTTACACTTTTCTTGATAATTGTAATTATCTGTCTTGTTTGCAAGTCACATATTCTTTTTTTTTAATTTTTTTAAATTGTATTTTATTTGCATAACATATGTGTGGGTAATTCTTCAACAATAACCCTTACATAGCTTTCCGTTACAAGTTTTCCCCCCAACTCCCCACCCCTCCCCTAGATGGCAGGATATCCACTACATGTTAATTATGTTAAAATATTGGCAAATCGAATATATGAATACATATTTCCAAACTTATCATTGTTGTGCAAGAAAAATCTTATCTACATAAATGATACATCAGATAAAGGAAACACAATGTAATCAAACATCAATCAAGGAGTATGAGAATGTTATGTTGTGGTCCACATTTCACATCCCTCTCTCTGGGTGTATATGGCTTTCTTCAGTGAACAATTGGAGGTGGTTTGAAACATTTCATTGTTGAAGAGAGCCATGTCCATCAGAATTGATCGTCATATAGTACTGTTGTTGCCGTGTATAATGATCTCCTGGTTCTGCTCATTTCACTCAGCATCAGTTCATGTAAGTCTCTCCAGGCCTCTCTGAAATCACCTTGCTGGTCATTTCTTACAGAACAATAATATTCCATAATATTCATATACCATAATTTATTCAGCCATTCTCCAATTGAAGGGCATCTATTCAATTTCCAGTTTCTAGCCACTACAAAAAGGGCTGCCACAAACATTCTTCCACATGTGGGGCCTTTTCCTTCCTTTATGATTTCTTTGGGATATAAGCCCAATAGAAATGCTGCTGGGTCAAAGGGTATGCACAGTTTGATAACTTTTTGAGCATAGCTCCAAATTGTTCTCCAGAATGGCTGTATCCATTCACAGCTCCACCAACAATGCATCAGTGTCCCAGCCCTCCCACATATCCTCCAACATTCATCATTAACTTTTCCTGTCATTTTAGCCAATCTGACAGGTGTGAAGTGGTACCTCAGGGTTGTCTTGATTTGCATTTCTCTGATCAATAGTGATTTGGAGCACCTTTTCATATGACTATAAATAGTTTTAATTTCATCCTCTGAAAATTGTCTGTTCATATCCTTTGACCATTTATTGATTGGAGAATGGCTTGAATTTTTATAAATATGAGACAATTCTCTATATATTTTAGAGATGAGACCTTTATCAGAACCCTTAAATGTAAAGATGATTTCCCAATTTATTGCTTCCCTCCTAATCTTGTCTGCATTGATTTTGTTTGTACAAAAACTTTTTAACTTAATATAGTCAAAGTTATCTATCTGGTTTTCAATTAAGAGTTCCAGTTCTTCTTTGGACATAAATTTATTCCATCTCCATAGGTCTGAGAGGTAAACTATATTACATTCCTCTAATTTACTTATAGTATCACTCTTTATATCCAGATCATGAATCCATTTAGATCTTATCTTGGTATGTGGTGTTAGATGTGGGTCAAGCCCTAATTTCTTCCACACTAGTTTCCAGTTTCCCAGCAGTTTTTGTCAAATAGTGAATACTTATCCCAAAAGCTGGGGTCTTTGGGTTTATCAAAAACCAAATTGCTATAGTTATTGCCTAGTTTGTCTTGTGATTCTATCCTATTCCACTGATCGACTACTCTATTTCTTAGCCAGTACCAAATGGTTTTGATGACCGCTGCTTTATAATATAGTTTTAGATCTGGTACAGCAAGTCCACCATCGTCAGCCTTTTTTTTTCATTAATCCCCTTGAAATTCTTGACCTTTTTTTTTTCCAAATGAACTTTGCTACTATTTTTTCTAGATCTGTAAGATAATTTCTTGGGAGTTTGATTGGTATGGCACTAAATAAGTAAATTAGTTTGGGTAGTATTGTCATTTTTATTATATTCGCTCGGCCTACCCATGAGCATTTTAAGTTTTTCCAATTGACTAGGTCTGATTTGATTTGTGTGGAAAGTGTTTTGTAATTTAGTTCATATAGTTCCTGACTATCCCTTGGCAGATAAATTCCCAAATATTTTATACTATCAACAGTTATCTTGAATGGAATTTCTTTTTGTATCTCTTGCTGCTGAACTTTATTGATAATATATAAAAATGCTGATGATTTATGTGGATTTATTTTGTATCTTGCCACTTTGCTAAAGTTGTGAATTGTTTCTAGTAGTTTTTTAGTTGAGTCTCTAGGGTTCTCTAAGTATACCATCATGTCATCTGCAAAGAGTGATAATTTGGTTTCTTCACTACCTACTCTGATTCCTTTTATCTCTTTTTCTTCTCTTATTGCTAAAGCTAACATTTCTAATACAATATTAAATAGTAATGGTGACAGTGGGCAGCCTTGTTTCACTCCTGATCTTATTGGGAATGGTTCTAGTTTGACACCATTACATATGATGCTTGCTGAAGGTTTGAAGTAGATACTACTAATCATTTTAAGGAAAAGCCCATTTATTCCTATACTCTCCAGTGTTTTTAATAGGAATGGGTGTTGGATTTTATCAAAGGCTTTTTCTGCATCTATGGAGATAATCATATGGTTTTTATTAATTTGGTTATTAATATAATTGATTATGCTAATAGTTTTCCTAATATTGAACCAGCCCTGCATTCCTGGTATAAATCCTACTTGGTCATGATGTATTATCCTGGGGATGACTTTCTGTAATCTTGTTGCTAAAATCTTATTTAAAATTTTTGCATCAATATTCATTAGGGAAATGGGTCTATAGTTTTCTTTCTCAGTTTTCTCCCTACCTGGTT
>JAJPUD010009717.1:0-48402 GCA_023553655.1 Myrmecobius fasciatus | reverse complement strand
TTTTTGATATTTCTGTTGCCCTGATCTCAATTTATTTCCCCATTCTTCTTCTAGCTCTCTTTTGAGATTCTTAATGCAATCATCCAGGTAAGCCTTCTGAAAGGGAGACCAACTTAGATTCATCTGGGATTGTTTTCATAATGTCAGGATCTGGGGACTGTTCTATTTTTTCTCCGTAAAAGCTTTCTATGGTGAGAGCTCTCTTCTGCTTCTTGCTCATGATTTAAAGTTGTGGTATTGGTCACCAGCAGAGAATACTGCAACAATTTGTATTTTCCCTGGGGCAGTTTGCCGAGTTGACTTCCGGGCTGAGGCTGGTCGGTCTAGATTCGCACTAGGACCACATTTTCAGCTGCTCTCGATCCACCCTTTACCAAAGGCAGATCGGCCAAAGCACCTGCCCGCAAGCAGAGCAAAGTGGCCCAGGTGTCTCCCAGGAGCTTCCTGGGTGCCTAAAATCCGCCCCTTTATCGCAGCCCTGACTTCTCCCCGGCTGGAGTCTGTTCGGGACCAGCAGCCGATTTCCCCTGAGGCTAACCTTCTTCGGAGTTCTTTCAAGGTAGATTTTTGATAGAAGTACGTTGTAGTCCAAATGTTTGGCGGGGCCCTCACTCACAAATCAGTTCGGAGGCTCACTTTGTCTGGGTTTGAGGGAAGGTCCCAGGAGTTCACAGAGAAAGCTGTCTGCAGTTCGCCATCTTGGCTCCGCCCCTTGCAAGTCACATATTCTGCTCACCTTTGTTGTTGTTTTCAGTAATGCCTCAAATGCGTCTCTTGATGAATATCTCCTTTTTTCTTTTGGCAATTAAGGTCCCCTTTCCAGGATACATTATTGTGAGATGTAGTTTAAGCTTCTTTTCTTTTTAAAATATGCTCATCCCTTCATTTTGGGATGGTGATATCTAGTGGGAACGTTGAATTACTATTTGCTATTTCATGAATTCTTTACCTTGTGTTCTACTTTTTTTTATTAATGTGTAAATTCAACTATATGTCTGCAACATTTTGTTGTCATTGTTGAGATTCTGAATTTGGAGAAGTTTGCAACAATACAAAAAAAAGAAAAAAAAAAACTTACTCTGACATCCTTCCAATACCATTATCTCACTATTTGTCATATGGTCCTAAGATATTTATGAGAGATTCCTTATTGAAGAAAATTGCATTCAAATAAAATGTTTTCTTTTTAAAAACAAAATAAACACAGCACAATATTCTGCTTTTCTATGTCTCTAATATCTTGCAGTGTGATTGTAAATATGTTATCTACTATGGAAAACTGTGAATGGCTGCTTCTTTAATTCTCATATTTTCATCAATATTGTTAATTTGCTGAAATAATGCTTATGAAGATTTTAAAAAGTCAACAAAGTCTTTTGGGTTAATAGTTGTTCAAAATATAAAAATGTAAATGTAAAATATTATAAAAATGTAAGAACCATCTATCAGCAAGCATTTATAAGTAACTACTATGTGTAATAATGTCTGCATTCACTGCATTATGATACTGAAATAGTCTTGCCTTCTTATACAGAAGCCCTAATTTTCTTCCCTGCTCCTTTATCAATATTTAGTTAGCATTGAGTAAATTCTTCCCGATGATTTACTCTTCTACAACCAGTTTAAGCTAACTTGTGTCTGAAAAAATACCAATTTGTTCATTTTATCATCTATATATTCTAAACAGAACAGAACTGTTTTCAGACATGGACATAGGGTGCTTTCCTCATGGGCACCTTCCTTTGCAAATTTCAGTCTCTCAAATACTGTTCATTTAAGAAACTCAATTCCCTACAAGAAGATTCTCATGTTCCCTTCTAAACATTGACAAAATATACGAGAGAAAATAGTAACTACTACTTATGACTCTGTTTTGGTTATATAGCAACAGGTGAAAGAAGAGTTTGTCAGAACATTCACTGGTTTTGTAAATTGCTTTCTGGAGTACAAATCTGAACTTCAAATTTAAATTCATCAAACATTCATCATGTTCTCCTGTAACCAGGAAATGTATGGAAAAGATTCCTTAAAAAGTCTCTGTTCCACTTCTGTTACTTACTTGACCATATACTACAGCCCCTCTCCCCCACTTTAGTATCATCATGGAGTCTTATTTCATATGAGTGATTCAACCAAGATGATGTGCAGTGTTTGTATTGGGGAGAGAGCTAATTTTCCAACTGAGTAAACAAACAGAATACCATACAGAGCATTGCTCGGCAGGTTGTGTGAATACACTCTCCAGTCTTTCACCTTCTCACCATGGGGCTCCAAGAGATATTTTCCAAAAGATTGGGCACTGTAGCTTGTAAACAAAAGATGTATCATTTCAGAGTTCACTAAAATAAGATAATAAATTCAACAAACCTCAATGAACAGGAACCCTAACTCCCTGAAAATATTAATCAACCATATTTTTTTTTGGTACTGCACTTTTAGGAAATTAGAAGTAAATGGCAACCAAATGAAAATATCATAAATTTATTTTTAAAAAAAATCTTCCCTATACCAAGCTAATTTTCCATCTGTCTCTATCTATATCAATACCTCCCGATACAATAGTTTTCTTTTCTTCCCCTTAGTTAACCAAGAAATGCAGTTAACTAGAATAATCCTTTCCTCAAGCATTCTTCTGGCTAATTGAGACTATATTTTTATCAGAGAACTAATCTTAGCCCACGGCTCACATTAAGATAGGTTAACATTATTATTGAATATTGGTCTGCACAATGTTCTTCATTAGGTGTTGAATAAAATTAAATATTTTTCATAGGTGCCAAATTAATGGAGACAATCTCCACCTTCATTGATCTTACCATATATGATGAGGAATAATGCTGACTGCAAAAATAGTAGGAATATCTACTCAATCAAAATATTTCTGAATATTAGACTTGAAAGGGACATTAAAGGAACTTTCATCTAGTCCCCAGAGTTCATATATGATAAAACTGAGACCCAGATACATAAGGGATTTATCAAAATTTAAATGGAATCCCAGATTCTCATATCTAGAAGGGAATTGAGGGATCATTTAGTTATAGATTACAGTTACAGAATCATAGATTTAGATTTAACAAGGACCTTAGGAGTTCTCTAGTTCAAATTCTTTGGTTTTTCAAATGAGAAAATGAAGACCCAGAGAATTAAAGACTTCCCAGGATTGCACTGCTAATGAGAATCACAGCAGGATTTGAACTAAGGTTCTCTGACCTCAAATCCAGCCCTGTTTCTACTCCCTATTACTGTTCCTCAGTGTTTATATCACTTCCCAGACGACACAAAATGAATAAAGTACTCACAGAAGTCCATTATCAATCAATGCCATTCTCCCTCTCTAGTCCTGATCTTTCCATTAATAGGCTGGATTATTAGATGAGACCTAGAGTTTTTTCTCTTATGCATCCCCAATCCTTAGAATAATAGAGGGCAGTGAGAAAGACTTTCATTGGACCCCTGACACCAAGTGACCCACAGGACTGTATGTCCCTACAAAAGCCATTTAAACTATCAATTCCAAAGATAATTCTCTAAAATTGATAGTTGCAGAATAAATTTCAATAGGAGTTGGTAGGGAGAATTTCTTCACTTATCCAGTTAAATGACAAGTCTGGTGTGAAAAAATGTACCTCACAATATTGTTGCTAGTATCTAATGAGATAAAAGCAATTTATTAGTGTATGTGGGGTCAGTTATAATTTTCATAATAAATATTTAATGAATTCAATTATATTCATTCAGCAGACATTTATGGTGTGTCTACATAGTGTTAAAGGCACTGTGATGCCATCATATCAATTTTATAGTTAGATTTCTTTGTAGAGGCAGTTAGCATAGTAGCTAGAGTATTAGATTTAGAATCAGACAGAACTCAAGTTCAAAACTAACCTCAGACCTTTATTAAATGTGTGACCCTGATCAAGTCACTTAATCTGTCAGTTTCCTTATCTGTAAAATGGGGATAATAATATCATTCACCTCCCAGGGTTGTTGTTAGAATCAAATGAGATAATATTTGTCAAATGCTTTAAAATTTTTTAAATGCTAAATAAATATTAGCAGTTATTCTAATTTATGATTTTTAAATTGCAAATATTCTCTTGGTCAAAATATATGTCTTCAATACACTTCTCTCATATTCATTTCTGCCTACTGAAATTTTTTTCCATTACTCAAAAATCAAGTGAGGTGTCACTTCCCTTATATAAGATCATAACTTTTTTTTTTTTTTTTTTTTTTTTTTGCATTTGGGACAAGTCAAGAGGGTTAATGAAGAAGCTGCCCTTCCTCCCATAAAGGAAAAACTGGTGAGAAAGACCACTCCCAGGATGATACTGGTGGTGCTGCTGCCATTCTGAGTGTAAGCTATGGAATATTGGCACTCTAAATTATGTATCTATTTTGGAGGAAAAGCCCCAACAATCACCTTAGTTATAATTACCACAAAGCTTTCCTTAATTCCGCCAAAGGAAAATAATTTTTCCCATTTTAATTTTTGTAATTCTTTGTAGCTCTCCCATTTACTTATTATGTTCTAATTTATACCATAGTTATTTGCATACAGACCTCATTTGTTCATTCATTCACTCAATAAACATTTATTAAAGGCCTAATGAAATTAGAGCATTGTGCTGGGTAGATAAAAAAGACAAATGAAATACACCCTCCTTTCTTCAAGAAATTTATAATTTATCAAAGTATGTACTCAGATAAATATAATACAAAATGGAATATGTTAAGTATAAAAGCAGAATGTATGTATAGTTTTATCAGATCAGATGAGGAAGAAATCAACTTCTTCTAGACCATTGAGGGAAGGCTTCTTCCCTCATTTGACCTGGGCTCTTAGACCAATAGTCCCTGCCTTTTATAGGGATTTTTTTTTTTGTCATGGGCGCTCTTGGAAGTTTGTTGAAGCTTCTGGATCTCTTCTTAAAATAATGTTTTTAAATGTTTTAAAAATATAATAGATTACAAGGTAAATCAAATATAGTAAAATTCAGTTATTAAAATACTAAAAAGACAAGATCACAGACCTTATATCACCATATTTTGGACATTATCATCCCTGACAGAGTGATGTGGCAGACATATTAAGAATATATATTGAATAAAAACAATTATGTTATATCTAATGCTAAATTTTAATAACCCAACTGTATCTTATTCTTTATGTCCTATAAAATAAAATACAAATTGCCTTGCCTGACATTTAAGATGTCTTCACATCTAATTTAAACTTCCTGCTTCCTTGCCATATTTCATTTTTTTATGTATCTGATTCCTCTCTCTCTCTCTCTCTCTTTCCTTCTCTCCCTCTTTCCCTCTCTCCCTGTGTCTTTCTCTTTTTCTCCCCATTTTTCCTCTCACTCTCTCAATTGTCCTCATATCCAATGTATTGCCAATTTCTATTATATTTTTGTAACATCTCTCTTTATTCTGATTTTGCCCCCAATCATCTGATGCAGGCTCATACAACTTCAGGCCTAGATTACGTACTTGTTGATTGGTTCCCATTCTTCATCCAATTTGTTCTCCAACTCAGTTATCAAAGTGATTTGCACAAGTCTGACATGACCATGTCATCTTCCTAATCAATACTCATATGACTTTCTGTTGCCTCCAGGATCAAATTAAAAATCCTCTGTTTGGCTTTCATAGTTCCTCATAATTGACTCCTTCGTACCTTCAGTTTTCTTATACCCTATACTCTTTTGTGACCAGTGGCTTGGGTGTGATATATACATACATTTTCCCCCCAGAGTGGATCCTTTAACAGCATGTCCCTGGTTTGTTTGTTTTCATCATCTTTTATCTTTTCCACCCTGTAGAACAGAGCCTGTCACATGGTAGATGTTTAATGAATCATTTAATTGAATTATTCATCTTTGTATATGTCTCAGGGGCTAGAAGATTGTCATATACATTGCAGGTACTTAATAAATGTTCATTCAACAAACATTCATCAAGCATCTGCTGTGTTTGTGGAACACTGTGCTAATCTTTTGTTTATTGAATGACATCAAATTGAAATGTATGTCCAATAAGAAATTAAAATGGCATGAAAAAAGGAGGTATCCGGATTCAGGATACTAAAAATTAAGGAATCCCTTGCACCTGGAAATCCACTTAAGCACTGTTGATTAGTTATAAATCAAAAAGCATCATGTTGGGGATTTTTCCTATCTATCTGACATTTAGTGTTTTCTATTATATGTTTTCTTGGTTTTCTTATCTTCCTTTCAAGTACCAGGGCCTAGTATTTATTATGAACATAGAGTAATAATAACAAAAAAGGTGGTTACAAGAATTCCTCTCTTCCCAGTGAGAAGAGGGAGCTCCAATCCATGGAAGTTAAAACATTCTGCAGAGAGACATTAAAATTATGTTTGAATTTTGTGCAAGAAAAGCTCTGTGATATTTTAAGAAGCTTATTAACATTTTACTCACAAGTGGAGGCAAGTCAAAAAAGTCTTGAAATAAATTTCAAATATTTTGGAAAGTAAGAGTCATATAACATAGAAAAGAGAGTAAGAAAGAGAAACACTTATTATTTTAGGATGCTTATACCAGTTTAGTTTGCAAGCTCAACATTTGGTTTTGAATTTATTCACTCCAAGTGCATCTGCACAGAAGTGTTGAAGAAACTAAATTAGATTTCATGGAGAAACCATTCAACAATATACCTTGATAAAATTTCATTCATACTTTCATCAAATTGTATTCTATTTACTAGTCTGTTTTTTTTTTTTTTTTTTTAGAATTCCACGTACAAAGAAGTTCTGTGGTATAGTCAATTGATCATTGCACTTAGAGTGAGAAAAAACTAGATTTGAAACCAACTGCCGGTCTTTACTATGTGACCATAGATAATTCATTTCACCTCTCTTAGGGCCTCAGTTTTCTCATTGGGAATAGAGCATAATAACACTGTAGTAGCACATTTAAAAAGGCTATCTTGAGATTGACAAAAGATTAATTTGTGTAAAGCCTTTTGCCAGCCTCAAAGTATTATATCAATGCCATCTAATGATATGAAAATAATATCTTTAAAGTTTTTGTAATTATAGCTTAATCTAATTCAACAAATATTACGTATTATGCTAGGCACTTAGGTAAAATCTAACAGTTAGATATGATCTAATCTTAGCTTTCATAGAGCTAGAAACCTAGTAGGAAGATTTGGTGATTATGAATATAGGTATGATATATAATAATACCCAGTGTGTACCTAAGATTGGTATAAAATACTGTACAAATTTTGAAACAAACGTCTTTTTGGCATTTAATCTGACTAAATCATCTCTTTTCAGATTTTCTATATATTACTCTCCTTCATGTATTCTGTTGCCTAAACAAATTGACTTTCTTGCTCTTCTTTACAAATGACACCCCATCTCCATGTCTAAGCCTTTGATCATCCTAGGATTCTGTGCCTGGAATTTTCCATCTTTTCACCTCTGCTTCTTAGCTCAATTCAAGTAGAACCATTTACATGAGATTTTTCATGATTTCTTCCTCCCCAATTACTATGATGAATCTCCCTCACCCCATTATCTTGTACTTAAGTATATTTTGTATTAATATATATGTATATGACATAAATATTGTCTTCCCAATAGACCACAAGTTCATGGAAATGAAAGGTTTTTTTTAATGTTTTCATATCCCCAGTTTCTAGAACAATGCCTAGCATATACTAGGTGCTTAATAAATGTTTCTTGATTGATTTATTAACCAATTGAATCAGGGGAATAGAGAAGACTGATAGGAAAAGTCATGTAAAATTAGGTAAATAATTGCATACATGTAAAGTCTTTATTATATCATCATTCAAAAAATCATATTTTTCTATTTCACCAAAGAGTTATCAACTGGGGGCAGCTAGGTGGCGCAGTGGATAGAGCACCAGCCCTGAAGTCAGGAGAATCTGAGTTCAAATCTGGTCTCAGACACTTAACATTCCCTAGCTGTGTGACCCTGGGCAAGTCACTTGGCCTCAATTGCCTCAGCAAAAAGCAAAAAAAAAAAAAAAAAAAAAAAAAAGAGTTATCAACTGAAAAAGGTTAGACTAATTTTAGTCGATTGAGTTTCTTTGTACAAAAAGGAAAAGTGTAGCAGTTTTCTTTTTTTTCTTTTTCTTTTTTTTCTTTTTTTTCTTTTTTTATAAAGCTTTTTATTTACAAAACATAGGAGTGACCTTTCAACATTGACCTTTGCAAAGAAACTTTTTTTTTCCCAAGCTTTTCCTTTCCTTCCCCCCACCCCCCACCCCTAGATGACAGGTAATCTAATACATGCTAGATAGGATAAATTATATGACAAATACAATACATGTATACATATCTATACAGTTATCTTACTGTACAAGAAACATCAGATCTAGAAAGAGAAGAAGAAAAAAACAACCTAAGAAGGAAAACAAAATGCATGGAAATATTCACAGAAAGCGTTAAAATGCTGTGTTGTGGTTCACTCTCAGTTCCCACAGGCCTCTCTCTGGATGTATATGACTATCTTCATCACAGCACAACTGGTTTGAATCACATCATTGTTGAAGAGAACTATGTCCATCAAAATTGATCATCGTATAGTCTTGTTGCTGTGTATAATGTTCTCCTGGTTCTGCTGATTTCACTCAGCATCAGTTCATGCAAGTCTCTCCAGGCCTCTCTGAAATCCTCCTGTTGGTCATTTCTTACAGAACAATAATATTCCATAACATTCATATACCATAATTTATTCAGCCATTCTCCAATTGATGGGCATCTTTTCAATTTCCAGTTGCTTGCCACTACAAAAAGGGCTGCCACAAACATTTTTGCACATGTGGGTCCCTTTCCCTCCTTTAAAATCTCTTTGGGATATAGGCCCAGTAGAAACACTGCTGGGTATGCACTGTTTGATAACTTTTTGAGCATAGCTCCAAATAGTGTAGCAGTTTTCAATGAAAACATAGATAGGTCAAGAAATTTCTCCTCAAAGAGCATTTATATACCACTGCAAAAATATCAATCAATCAATCAATCAATTATTCAAGAATTATTTATTAAATAATTATTATGTGACAGACTAGACTATCATTGAGGTTAGGGATAAAAAGACAAAAGTAAAACAGTGGATACTTCAAAAGACTTCCGTTCTCATTGGGGAGAAATGTGCACAGATAAATAGATATATGTAATGAATACATTATTTTGGAAGGGAGAGCAGGGACATTTGGAGGCATGAAGTAGAATGGGGAGAGAAATCGGGAAATAGTTCATGTATAAGGTAAATGTTGAGTCAAATTTTGAAGGAAAATAAAGATTCCAAGAAATGGAGGTTAGGAAAGGAAACAAACATTCCAGTCACAGTGAGAGAGCCATTACAAAGGCATGAAAATTGGAGGAGTGAAAAGCAACAAGTAGATCAGAATAATGATATCACATAGTCTGCAAGCATATGAGGTAGAATAGGCAAGAAACACATAAGAAGATCAGAAAAGTAAGAAGGGGCCAGATAATGGAAGCTTTAGATGTTAGACAGATTTTGTAATTTGATTCTAGAGCTAATAGGGAGTCACTGGAGTTTAATGAGTAGATGATGTAGTTAGACCTAAGCTGTAGAAAAAAATGATTCCAACATTTATGTGCTGGATAGATTAGTATGTGGAAATATTGAAGGGAGGGAGGCAAATTAGAAGACATTGTGAGGTGCAAAGGATCTGAAATAAGATAAGTGTTATGTGAATAGGAAGAATCTAATATATAGGAGAAACATTATAGAGATAATTTAACTCCATCCCCATCACCCATCCTACCATCTATGAATGGTAATTTTTTTAAATTGAGTTTTGCACTACTTCCATTTCATTTATCATTGGAAGTTCAGACTTTAAATTAATAAGATTTTTTATAGTAAATGTTTTGAAAGACACAAGATCATTGAACTCTTTCTTCCTTCCTCTAAAAAAATTGGAATGTGACAATCTTTTTTTCTAAGAATAATTCTGAAAATGTGCTGCCTACTTTCCAAGCAACTTAAGCCAAGTCTCAAAAAGATAACAAGCAATATATTCAGATGGAATGTTCACCTTCCCCTTTTCTGAATTGTTCCCTTCTACTGGATCATCTTGCAATTAAGCGCCAGTGCTTCTCACTGCCATCAAGGGCTATGCAAATGATTCCTGGCAGGTCTCTATAGCACATATGCTTCTTCTAAGAATAACCAAGAAGCAATCTGCTTATGAAAAAAGCTTTATATTCCTTCCTTAAAGTCCTCCAGGAATGCTTCATCTCCACACAAACAGAACAATGATGTTGGCTTCGAGGTAGTCATTCTCATTACTTCTGCAAGAGTCATTCAGAGATACATGAAAGAAGTCAAATTCAAAAACAAAATGAAGATATCATTCCAGTTGGAGACATTATTATCATTTTAAAAAACAGCATGAGTACCTTCTAAACACATGCAAATAGATAAATTTAACCTTGCATGTAATACCAATGCTAACAACAACAAAAAATTATGTGATTCATATAGATTAACCTCCTCCCAAAAAAGGTAAGATTCACTTTGTAAAATACAATGGAAATCTGCTGCCATAGCCTTCACACAGATTATTATCTTAATTTATGTTTGTCATAACAAAAGAGATCATAAAAATACAAACAAAAATGTTTTATGTGCCTCTTAAAACCATTGTGAAGAACCATTGTGAACATTAGTTTTGGTGGATGAAGGATATTTTATTGAAAATGCTTAACCATATGCCACTAAAGGCCATTTTATAAATCACAAGTGAGGTGGTATTTTTAAAATTTATTTTCATCTCATTTTATAAGTTAAAAATAAAAAAATGAAAATTCATTTAAAAGTTTGCTTACTCTATAGTGCTAGAACTGTCACACAGATTTTATCCATCTTGGAAATCTACATCAATCTAGAACCTCAAAGGAGAGGAAATCCTCTCTTACTAAGTCACTCAAGTTCTCCATTTGCACAGTATTATGCTTTTTGAACAGAGAATTGCTCAGTGCCAGCCAGAAGTCACTGAAGGAGAAGTGTATTATGGGTTTTTTTTGAGACTTAAAGATATAGAGACACTCAGAAATGTATTTCCTATTGAGTCCATAGAAACTATAGCTGCACATCTAGAAGATTAATAAAAATAATTGACAATTAACACACGCTTCGTTTGTGTTTTAACATTAGGAACTATAGAAGTTACAAAAAATAAGGCAAAGGCCTATATATACCTTCACAAATTTGAAATCTATTTAGAAAAAAAATATATTTGAATGTGAAAAAGTAAAGAACAACACAGGAAAGTATATGAGCTAAATGAGTTAGGATAAAAGAGTATTTGTTTTCCAGCTTGATAAAGTTCAATAATGAGGTGGGATCTGAGCTGGACCTCAAGTGTTAGGCAAGTTTGAGATACATGGAGATGCAGGAATTGATGTCTGCTAAGCCACTGAGGCAAGAATGTGTAAAGGGTGTTTGGGAGACAATAAATAGAAGAGTGTGGCTAGAATTCAAGTTGAAAAATAGTGGGAGGCTACTATACAGAGGCATAACTGTCTATACATATCCAGCATCTTGTATTATGCTCTTCCTTTAGTAAGTATTTAACATACATTGTTGAGCTTGAACTAAGGGAATTGTCGATTGGTAGGATGGGGAGTTTTGTCTTTAATATATATCATAAAGAGTAATTAGAAATTTTAGTCACAGAGCCCTGAACATTCATTTGTTCATTTAGTCAATATTCTTGAAGTGCCTACTATGCACAATGCCATTTTATAGGTATTCAGGAAGAATATGAACATGATACAATATGAAAGTGATATTTCAGAAAAGTTAATCTGGCTGCAAGAAATATAAAGGATGGTGATGGTAGAGATTGTTTACAGGAAGAGCAATTCAGAAGTTATTACAATGGTATAAATACATAGTAATCAAGGCTTACAGTACATTGGTGGCAACAAAAATGGAAATGAATAGAAGAATATAGAACACATCATGGTAGAAGTTCTAATACAAAGATTCCAATCCTTGTTCTAGCAATCAGCAAGTATTTGTTAAACACCAACTATGTGCCAGACATTGTGTTCCATACTGAAGTCATAACATTAATTAGTAGAGTACACTAGGCCAAGTCATTTAAAATTTTTAGATCCAGTTTCTTCAAATAAATAATTGAACTAGATGATCTTTATGGTCTCTTTAAAAGTTTCAAGGTTCTATTATTCTATGAGTCTATGAAGAATCAACATGGAATTAGTGAATAATTGTACATGGAGGAAGCATTAATTAATATTTTGACTTAATGCATGTCTTTGAAACTGACTCAGAGGTTCTGAGTCTGGATGACTGGAAGAATGATATCATTGACAGAAATAGGAAAGACAGGAGGAGGAAAGAGATTTCAATTCATTTTTTAAAAATATAGTTCCAACTAAATGCAAAATGCAACATTAGGCACTAGGTATTCAGAAATAATAATAGTTGACACATAGTGCTTTGATGCTTATGGAATAATTAGATTATGTCAGCTGATCCTCATACCAATCCCATGAGCTTAGAAGCATTAAGTAATCAGTCTATGATCACCCAACAGGTAGATGTAGATGGCAGAATTTGAATCAAGGTCTTTTTTGTGACTCCAAGTTCAGTGTGCTCCTTCCTTTACACCACCAAGTCACTGCTCTGAAACATGAAAACAAGACACAGAACCTGGATTCAGGAGGTCACCATGTCATAGGAAAAAAAAAAACAGATAATCAAAGATGTTCAGTCCTCATCTTTCTAAAACTCTCTGAACCATGGCATTTGAACTCCTTCTCCTAGTTATTTTGTTCTTTTTGATGCTGTGAAGTGCATAGAACAACAACAACGAAAAAAAAAACAAACCAAAAAACAAAACAAAACAAACAAAACAAAACAAAACAAAAAAAAACATTGTACACAGAAAGAATAAGATTATGTGATGATCAAGTGATGGACTTGGCTCTTTACAACAATGAGGAGATTCAAAGCAATTACAATAGAGTTGGGATGGAAAATGTCATATGCATCAGGAGAGATAACTATGATGATTGAATATGGATTGAAACACAGTATTTCTTCTTCCGGTTCCCCTCCAACCTATGTGACCATTCCTTTGTAATCTCTTTTGCTGAGGTCATCATCCATTTTCATGCCCCCCCAACTTAGGATGTTCTTCAAGGTTCTGGTCCTTTCTTTTCCCTCTAAATTCAGTAATATATCAGATCCATTGGGTTTAACTATTATTTCTATACAGATGACTATATGTATCTAACCTCAGTCTTTTCAGTCACTCTTTATCAATTATTAATTTTACTTTTTTAAACTGGATGTTTTAGAGACATCTTAAACTCAATATGTCTAAGACTGAGCTCACTATCCTCCCACCCTGTCCCAAGAGCTTTTGTTTTTCTAACTTTCCTATTTATATTAAAGGCACAATCATCCTTCTAGTGTCTCAGGTTCATAATCTTGACATTATTCTGGGCTCCTCCATTTCTTTCATCCAACCTATTTAATCAGTCACCAAATATTGCAATTTCTATCTTCACAACATCTCCTTCATTTTACCCTTTGTCTATACTGAAACAGATGCCACCTTCTTTAAGGCCCTCTTGCCTGAATTATTATTTTTTGGAGAGAAAAAAAAATCTTAATTTTTTCTAATAGTATTTTATTTTTCCAAATAGTTGTAAAGAAAATATTCAGCATTCAGTTTTGTAAGACTTTGTGTTCCAAATTTTTCTCCCTCCCTCCCTGACAGCCCTACCCCCAAGACAACAAGCAATCTCATATAGGTTAAATATGTGCAATCCTTTTAAACTTGTTTCCATATTTGTTATGTTGTGCAATAAAAATCAAACTAAAAGAGGAAAAAACACAAGAAAGAAAACAAAGAACAAAGGTGAAAATACTGTGTTTTAATCTACATTCAGTCTCCATAGTTCTCTCTCTGGATGCATATGACATTTTCCATCCCAACTCTACTGTAATTGCTTTGAATCACCTCATTATTGAAAAGAGCCAAGCCCATCACAGTTGATCATCACATAATCTTATTCTTTCTGTGTACAATATCTTTTTGGTTCTATACACTTCACTTAGCATCAGTTCATGTAAGTTTTTCTTAAATCAGCTTGCTCATCATTTCTTATAGAACAACAATAACCCATTACATTCATATACCTTAATTTATTCAGTCATTCTCCACCTGATGGGCATTCACTCAATTTCCAATTTCTTGCCACTACAAAAAGGGCTACTACAAACATTTTTGAACATGTAGATCTTTTCCACTGATCCACTATTCTATTTCTTAGCCATTACCAAGTGGTTCTGATGACTACCACTTTATAATACAGTTTTAGGTCTTGATATAGCTATTGCCTAGATTATTTTAAAAGCTTCCTAATTGGTCTCCTTGACTTAAGTCTTTCACCAATCCAATCCACTTTATATACTGCTGCTTAAGTTATTTTCCTTAAGCACACTGTAACCATATTACTCTCTACCAACCTTAAAGGAAAAAATTTATTACCCCACCTATTTACCTTTTAAAATCTTTCACAACAATATGTATACATATATTCGATTTGTCAAGTATTTTAACATCATTAACATGTAGTGGATTTCCTGCCATCTAGGGAAGGGTGGGGACTAGGGGGGAAAATTTGTAACAGAAAGCTTTGTAAGGGTCAATGTTGAAGAATTACCTATACATATGTTTTGCAAATAAAAAGCTTTAATAAGGAAAAAAATATTGTGATTAGGACAGTAAAAAAATAAAATTAAATCTTTCGCAACTAGGCACCATCCCCATTGGATATTATTCTCTCTCACACACTTCATGACCCAGCCAAACTATTCTTCTTTTTATTTTTTTATACTCAGCATTTCATCCCCTATCCCACTTCACATTTTTGCTATATATAGATATTATGTTCTTGTTGGCTCCCTCATTAAAATGTGAGCTCCTGGTGGGTAGAGGCTTTTTCATTCTTTGTACTTGAATCCCTAATGTCTAGCTCAGTACTAGAATAGGCACCTAATAAATGCTTGTTGATTGATTATTTGATTGGAGGAAGTAAAATTACAAAGTTTGATATGTGCAATGGAAAAAACTAGATGAAATTGTAATAAGTAACAGAAAGACATAAATGAAGTAATAAAAGAAATTTGAAGAGGAAGAGAACACACAAGTGGGGAGGATAAGGAAAAATGATAAATTTGGCTTTAGATATGTTAAGTTTTAGTTGATTGCTGAAGTATCCTGATGGAGGTGTTCAGTAAACAGTTCACAGGATAATAAAAGATTCAAAACAAATTCAAGAGACAGGAGTCAGAATTGGAAATAGTGACCAGCAACAGTTAAAGCTATGTGTGTTTTTGGGTTTTGTTTTGTTTTTAAAGGAAGGTATTGATTTTGGTTTTAGGTATGTTGGATTGGAGATGCTGGTGGAATATCCAAGGGGAGATCCTTATATAAGGTCTTGAAAAATACAGAAAATTTGAGCTTGAGGAAAAGGTTTGAGATGGATATGGAGTCATCTGCAAAGATATAACACTTTAAGACGGGGAGGGGGGAAGGAAACAGGGAGGGATGATGACAGAGGAGAATACAGAGGGATCACAGACCATAAATTTGGAGCTAGGAAGGAATTTAAAGATCATCAAGTACAATCCCTTTCTTTCTTTTTTTTTTTTTTTTTTTTTTTGAATAAGGAAAATGGGCAAGTAGGAACATTGTGGATAGAGTTCTGGGTCTAGAGTGAGAAAGACTCATCTTTCCAAATTCAAATTCAGTTTCAGACACTTACTAGCTGTGTGATCCTGGGCAAATCACTTACCCTATTTTCCTCAGTTTCTTCATATGTAAAAAAAAAGAGCTTAAGAAGGAAATAATGAACCATTCCAGTACCTTTTCCAAGAAAACTCCAAATGGAGTCATGAAGGGTTGGTTGGGCTCAACTGAAAAATGATCGAACAATATCAAAGTGAGGCACATGGCAGTTAAGTGACAGGGCAGTTAAGTGATTGATTCAAGATCACACAGGAAATAAGTGGCAAGGGGAGAATTGAGCCCTGATTCCAAATCTAATGCCCCTTTCACTATAACATTCTGCATTCCAAGAAAGAGAAAAGGTGACAATCATCACTGTGATTTTACTGGTGTAAGGGAATTCCAAAGATGAAACTCCTTTTAATATATTATATACAGATTGGTATATAGTGCATGAAGTGTTTGACTTAGAGCCAAGAAGATCTTGCCTCAGTTACCCTACCTGTAAAATTGGGGTAAACGTACCACTGGGGTCATAGGATACTAATCTTAGTGGAAAGGGACCTTGAAAACCATTGAGTCTAATCCTTCTTTTTGAGATGAGGGAGGGAGCTGAAGCAAAGAGTGGTATAAATGGCTTATCCAGAGTCTTCCAACTAATTTGGAGGTCCTCATTACTATAAACATAGTGCTTCTCTTCATTATGCCATGCAGCTCACACAAATCATTTAACTTCTGAGCCTCAGTTTCCTCATCTGTAAAGAAGGGATAAAGTAACTTTATTGGGGGAAGACTTCACCTTAAAAGAAGCTGAAAAAGAAGTGTGTGCATGTGTGTGAGGGGGCAAGACAAAGTTACTCAACTAGGAAGCTTGGTGGAGTCCTGAGTGCAATCCTGAGAGAGGAATTAAATATTATTAACCTGAGGTTTCTTCTTAATCAGAGATCCTAAAAAGAACAATCAGGAAAGGCAGCAGAGGAAAACAAATTCAAATATGGATTGCTGAACTGAAGTGAGGATTCAGAATGAAAAGGCCGGGCAAGGTAGAGGATGTTCTGAGTGCAACTGGGCAAGGAATGAATATCCTTGTCTATCAGTCTAAAAGTGTATGTCATTTACTAAAGAGTCTTAAATCTATAGCATCTTAAAAAATCTCACACATCATATATTCTAGCTTTTGTATTTGGTAGAAAACTAAAGTCAAGAAAGAAGTTCCATGATGTTATTTCAAGAGCCTTTTACTATCTAGGCCCCAGCTTCTTAAATTATGGTTAGCGACCCCACATGGGGTGTTTTAACTGAATTTGGGGGTCATGAAATTATGGTTTATTATCAGTAAATAATTTGTATACCTATTTTATATACCTATCTACTCAGGTCATGTTAAAATTTCTTGGGCAAAAAGGAGTTGCAAGTGGAAAAAGTGTAAGAAGTCTTTTTCTAAACCATCTTGCATTGTGGTATCAGTTTTAATGACTATATCTCTGGCTCATATTTCTTTCTTCTAAAGTTTTTAGGGTGGAGAGTTATACTAAAAACACAATCTTACTGTGACATTATTGTGGGTTTTGGAAATCACCTCAGAAGGGTGCAAGCTCTGTTGGTTCCAGGTTTTCATGCCTAAAAAAATTTAAGTTTCAGAGTAGGTGAATAATTATAAAAGATGTCCCAAAAGTTTTAGTACAATTTTAAAGCTTGAAAGCTGAACCAAAGCTTTTGAGATATCTGTGTATCTGTTAAATAATGGTTACCAAACTGAGTTTACAGAGACCCATTACCAAAGGATTGGCCACTGGGTAAAAATTTGGGAGGGGCAGAAGGGAATGTCAGAAGTAATGATGTGCCATTTTCATAACATGGAAATAGTGAGTTATATCCCTGGAAGGAGTTATATAAATACCTAATTCTATATACAACACTTCAAATTTGAAGTATGCTTTATGCAAAGTATATTTAAAATTCATAGATGTTTTGGATTTTCACAAATTTAGTGAACATTTTCACTTGAGGGTTTTGAGGTAAATTTCTAAGATGTTAATTTTGGAATATAGTTGCAGAGCTACTAAGAAAACATCTTTTTCTAGATTTTTTTTTCATTTTTGTATTTACCAATCTAATCCTACAATTAGAATAAAGACATTAAAACAAAGTGAAAAGTGAGTAAGAATGAAATAAATTTGACATTTCAAAATTTTTAGAAAACCTCCATTTTACATAGGTCTTTTGAACGTGTCAACTCAAGGATAAGATGATTTACATTTCATCAGCTCTAGAGGATTAATGGCTGGGAGAGTAGGAGGGAGAAGAGAAGGAGATCCTATTAATAGTAGACCTTGTTCTATTTCTAGTATCTTTTTGTTGTTAAAATCAAACAAATCCTAGAAGCAGCCTTATTAGTCTCTTTTTCTGAAGAAAATATCCATACAGCATTATCTTCTGGATTTAAATTTAACTCATAAAAATATTTTAGATTCACAGAAAATTAGCAAAAAAATGTATGTGTATACTTGAGCAAAAACATATGGTGGCTTTGAGTAGGCTGCAACATATGATAAACAGGGAATTAAAGAAGAAGTGGAGGGGAAGTATGTTATCAAAGAAATACATGAAAAAAAAAAAGATGTACTCATCACATGGTGAGAAGCAAGGGATAGCAAATGGAAAGTCTCTATAATCCATTGACATCCTTATGATACTGAGGGAAAGTAAGGAATGAACCCAATATATTGAGGTGAACCATTTGTGATTGACTATGAGTACATAAGGAAGAGTTGTGTAGGATAGATGGATTATTATCTGCATGGAGAAGATATCTTCTACTTGTTTCTATGTCTCATTATCCTTGTTTTTGGTGTCTGAGTCAGAAAATGACAGAGTGGCAGAGCAGGTAGAAGAAGAAGTAGTTTCTGATTAATGAGTCTCTTGGTCAATTTTATTATTTTTTTTATTAAAGCTTTTTATTTACAGAACATATGAGTAATTTTTCAACATTGGCCTTTGCAAAACTTTTTGTTCCAGGTTTTTCCCTCCATCCCTCCACCCTCTCCCCTAGATGGCAGGTAGTCTAATACATGTTAAATATGTTAAAAATATATATTATAAATCCAATATATGATCAAATATCTATTCAGTTATCTTGCAGCACAAGAAAAATCAGATCTAGAAAGAGAAAGAAAAAGAAGAAAAAACCTAAGAAGGAAAAAAAATGCAAGCTAACATTCACAGAAAGCATTAAAATGCTGTGTTGTGATCCACACTCAGATCCCACAGGCCTCTCTCTGGTTATATATGACTATCTTCATCACTGAACAATAGAAACTGGTTTGAATCATCTCATTGTTGAAGAGAACCATGTCCATAAGAACTGATCATCGTATAGTCTTGTTGTGGTGTATAATGATCTCTTGTTTCTGCTCATTTCACTCAACATCAGTTCATGCAAGTCTCTCCAGGCCTCCCTGAAATCATCCTGCTGGTCGTTTCTTACAGAACAATAATATTCCATAGCATTCATATACCATAATTTATTCAGCCACTCTCCAATTGATGGGCATCCCTTCAGTTTCCAGTTTCTAGCCACTACAAAAAAGGGCTGCCACAAACATTCTTGCACATGTGGGTCCCTTTCCCTCCTTTAAGATCTCTCTGGGATATAAGACCAATAGAAATACTGTTGGGTCAAAGGGTATGCACAGTTTGATAACTTTTTGAGCATAGTTCCAAATTGCTCTCCAGAATGGTTAGATCAGTTCATAACTCCACCAACAATGTATTAGAGTCCCAGTTTTCCCACATCCCCTCCAACATTCATCATTATCTTTTCCTGTCATCTTAGTCAATTTGACAGGTATGTAGTGGTATCTTAGAGTTGTCTTAGTTTGCATTTCTCTGATCAATAGTGATTTGGAACACCTTTTAATATGACTAAAAATAGTTTCAATTTCTTCATCTGAAAATTGTCTGTTTATATCTTTTGACCATTTATCCATTGGGGAATGGTTTGAATTCTTATAAATTTGAGTCTATTCTATATATATTTTAGAAATGAGGCCTTTATCAGAGCTTTTGAATATAAAAATGTTTTCCCTGTTTATTGCTTCCCTTCCGATCTTCTCTGCATTAGTTTTGTTTGTACAAAAACTCTTTAACTTGATTTAATCAAAATTATCTATTTTGCAATTGACAATGATCTCTAGTTCTTCTTTGTTCACAAATTCCTTCCTTCACAGATCTGAAAGGTAAACTGTCCTATGTTCTTCTAATTTGTTTATACTATCATTCTTTATGTCTTGGTCATGAACCCATTTTGATCTTATCTTGATAAAAAGTGTTAGGTGTAGGTCAATGCCTACTTTCTGCCATTCTGATTTCCAATTTTCCTAGAAGTTTTTTCAAAAAGTGAGTTCTTATCCCAAAGGCTGGGGTCTTTCGGTTTGTCAAACACTAGATTACTATAGTCATTGATTATTTTGTCTGTGAACCTAACCTATTTCACTGATCAACTACTCTGTTTCTTAGCCAGTACCAAATGGTTTTAATGATCACTGCTTTATAATATAGTTTTAGATCTGGTACAGCGAGGCCACCTTCATTTGATTTTTTTTTCCATTAATCTCCTTGAAATTTTTGACCTGTTGTTCTTCCAGATAAATTTTATTATTATTCTTTCTAGGTCCGTAAAATAATTTTTTGGGAGTTTGATTGGTATAGCATTAAATAAATAGATTAGTTCAGGTAGTATTGTCATTTCCATTATATTCGCTTGACCTATCCAAGAGCACTTGATATTTTTCCAATTGTTTAGATCTGACTTTATTTGTGTGGAAAGTGTTTTGTAGTTTTGCTCATATAGTTCTTGATTTTCCCTTGGCAGATAGATTCCCAAATATTTTATTTTAAATGGAATTTCTTTTTGTATCTCTTGCTGTTGGATTTTGTTAGTGATGTATAAAAATGCTGAAGATTTATGTGGATTTATTTTGTATCCTGAAACTTTGCTAAAGCTGTGGATTATTTCATTATATCATCTGCAAAGAGTGATAATTTGGTTTCCTTATGACCGATTCTAATTCCTTTAATCTCTTTTTCTTCTCATTACCAAAGCTAGTATTTCTAATACAATATTGAATAGTAATGGATTATTTCTAGTAGTTTTTTAGTTGAGTCTCTAGGGTTCTCTAAGTATACCATCATGTCATATGCAAAGAGTGATAATTTGGTTTCCTCATTACCTACTCTAATTCCTTTAATCTCTTTTTCTTCTCTTACTGCCAAAGCCAACATTTCTAAGACAGTATTAAATAGTAATGGTGACAGTGCACAGCCTTGTTTCACTCCTGATCTTATCGGGAATGGTTGCAGTTTATCCCCATTACATATGATGCTAGTTGATGGTTTTAAATAGATGCTACTGAGTATTTTAAGGAAAAGTCCATTTATTCTCTAGTGTTTTTAGTAGGAATGGATGTTGGGTTTTATCAAATGCTTTTTCTGCATCTATTGAGGTAATCATATGTTTTTGTTCATTTGGTTACTGATATAGCCAATTATGCTAATATATTTCCTAACATTAAATCATTCCTGAATTCCTGGTATAAATTCTACTTGGTCTTGGTGTATTATCCTGGAGATGATTTTCTGTAATCCCTTTCCTAATATTTTATTTAAGATTTTTGCATCAATATTCATTAGGGAGATTGGTCTATAATTTTCTTTATCTGTTTTCATCCTACCTGGTTTAGGTATCAGTATCATGTCTGTGTCATAAAAGGAATTTGATAGGAGTCCTTTGTCCCTAGTTTATATAGTATCGAAGTTAATTGTTCTTTAAATGTCTGGTAGAATTCACATGTAAATCCTTCTGCTCCTGAGGATTTTTTCTTAGGGAGTTGATTAATAGTTATTCTATTTCTTTTTCTAAAATGGGACTATTTATTTCCTCTTCTGTTAATCTGGGCAACCTATATTTTTATAGGTATTCCTCCATTTCACTTAGGTCATCAAATTTATTGGTATAAAATTGGGCAAAGTAACTCCTAATTATTGCTCTAATTTCTTCTTCATTGACTGAAAGTTCTCCCTTTTCATTTTTGAGACTAACAATTTGATTTTCCTCTTTCCTTTTTCTAATCAAATTAGCTAAAGGTTCTCTTTTTCTATTTTATTCAAGTAAGCATTTAGAGATATAAAATTTCCCCTTATTACTGCTTTGGCTTCATCCCATAAATTTTGGTATGTTGTTTCATTGTTATCATTATTTTAGATGAAATTAGTAATTGTGTCTGTAATTTGCTGTTTCACCCATTCATTCTTTAAAATGAGATTATTTAGTTTCCAATTGCTTTTTGGTCTATTTTCTCCTGGCCTTATATTGCATGTGATTTTTATTGCATCATGATCTGAAAAAAAATGCATTTACTATTTCTACCTTTCTGCATTTGATTTTGAGGTTTTTATGCCCTAACACATGGTCAATTTTTGTATAACTTCCATGAACCACTGAGAAAAAAATAAACTCCTTTCTGTCTCCATTTAATTTCCTCCAAAGATCTATCATAATTATCTTTTCTTACATTTTGTTTACCTCCTTACCTTCCTTTTTATTTATTTTATGGTTCAATTTATCTAATTCTAAGAGAGCAAGTTTGAGATCCCCCACTATTATAGTTTTGCTGTCTATTTCTTCTTGCATCACTCTTAATGTTTCCTCTAGGAATTTCCATGCTATACCACTTGGTGCATATATGTTTAGTATTGATATTACTTAATTATCTATGGTACCCTTTAGTTATATATAGCTTCCTTCCTTGTCTCTTTTAATTAGATCCATCTTTGCTTTTACTTGATCTGAGATCAGGATTGCTACTACTGCTTTTTTTTGTTTTGTTTTGTTCACCTGAAGCATAATATATTCTGCTCCAGCCCTTTACCTTCACTCTGTATGTATTATTATGCTTTAAATGTGTTTTTTGTAAACAACATATTGTTGGATTCTGGGTTTTAATCCAGTCTGCTATCTGCTTCCACTTTATGGGAGAGTTCATCCCATTCACATTCACAGTTAAAATAATTAATTCTCTATTTCCTGCCATCTTATTTACCATAGGTTATGCTTTTCTTTTTCCTATCCCCCTTCCCTCGTTCTCAGTATTTTGCTTTTGATGATCACCTCCCTCAAACAGTCCTCCCCATTTAGAGTCCCTCACTCCTTTTTTACACCTTTCCCCTAATTCTTCTGTTTTCCCTTCTATTCATCTTTCCCTCTTTCTCCCCTTTTCCTCCTACTCCCCTATAATGGGAAACAAGTTTCTTTCTGATACCAAATATGTCTAATATTCTTTCTTAGAGTTAAATCTGATGAGATTAAGATTCACATAGTGCTCATCCCCCTCCCTTCTTTCCCTCAATTATAATAGGGTTTATTTTGCCTCTTTTTGAGATGTAATTTCCCTTATTTTACCTCCTTTTTCCTCTTCTTCCAATATGATCACTTTTCTACCTTTAATTTCTTTTTCATATTATCATAAGAACAAATTTTACTCTCATTCTCTAAGTATACCCATAACAGAAATATAATTCTCAAGAGATTTTTTTTTCCTTTTCATCTTTTTCTGTTTCGCTTGAGTTCTGTGTTTAGAGATCAATATTTTTTTTTGTTCAGTTCTGGTCTTTGCATTAGAAATAGTTGAAATACTTATATCATTGAATGTCCATCTTCTTTCCTGAAAGATAATGCTCATTTTAGCTGGATAGCTTATTCTTGGCTGTAATCCCAGTTCCTTTGCTTTTTGGGATATCAGATTCCAGGCCTGTAGATCCTTTAGGGTGGAAGCTGCTAGGTCCTTCATAATCCTAATTGGGTCTCCTCAGTATTTAAATTGTTTCTTTCTGGCTGCTTGCAATACCTTTTCCTTAGTATGATAGTTCTGAAATTTAGCCACGGGATTTCTTGGGGATTTAATTTTGGGATCTCTTTCAGGAGGTGATCAGTGGATTCTTTCAATGGCTATTTTACCTTCTGATTCTAAAATATCAGGGCAGTTTTCTTTTATGATTTCCTGTAAGATGATGTCTAGGTTATTTTTTCCATCATGGCTTTCAGGAAGCCCTATAATCCTTAGATTGTCTCTCCTAGATCTATTTTCCAGGTCAGTTGTTTTCCCTAGGATATATTTCATATTTTCTTCTATTTTTTCATTTTTTTTGTTTGATTCTTGAAGTCTTATTGAGTCATTCACTTCCATTTATTCAATTCTAATTTTTAGTGTATTATTTTCTTCAGTTACCTTTTTTCAGCTCCTTCTGCAATTGGCCAATTGAATTTTTTTGTTCATTTAATTCTTTTTCCATTTCACTTCTGCTTGATTGAAACAGAGCTGTTCTGAAGTTCTTCCAAGGTAACAACTTCTGGAAATGTGTTATACTCCAAATATTTGTGGGTTCTTTTACTTCAAAACCAATTTAGAAGCTTAATCTGCTGTTGGTTTGAGAGAAGGTCAGAGGGGGTCACAGAGAGTAGTATGTGCTCTCCGCCATCTTGGCTCCCTCTTGGTCAGTTTTAGAGAAGATGAGATGTGATTCCAGGGGGGAAAGGGAGAGAAGAGCCATAATCAGAGCAGAGGTGACAATGAACAATAAGTCTTAGATAAGAAAAATACCACAGGCTAAGACTTAGGATTCAGATGAGTTCTTCTGTCCTAAAGGACAGAGAGTAGTTTTCTTGACCCCAGGGGCATTTATATTGGCAAGTTTGAATGTGATTGCCTTAGGATAGATGAATTTAGAAGTCTTGAAGTGGCTGGACTTGGGAGCCCTGGGATCACTGGACTTGGTGATCTCATGGTCAGATAGGTAGACTTGGCTTCAGATTTGTCAACCTCAGCATTAAGCATAGTGATCTTAGTGCCAGACTTCAGACTGAGTGACTTTGGTCACTGGGTAGGGTCAGTGGATCTGAAGACATTAGAATCAGTTTTGATTAATTTGGGGGCCTGGAAATTTGGTGTCAACTATGAAAATTTTAGCAGCAATGTTCAGATTTGTGTCTGGAGACTGCCTTAGAGGTTCTTGAGCTTGTTGAATTTGTGCCTGGGGAAGTTGGACTTGAAGACTGGTTAGAGAAACCTAGACGGCCTAGGCTTGGGCACCAGTGACTTGGGCATTGTGGTCCTGCATCTTCTTCAGTTACTTTTTATTATTCTTAGAAATGTGAATGTTTTTTTAGAAAATTGACATGAGCTTCTAGCCATTTGAAATATTAGTTGTTGCATGGTGTGTAGATATGACCATCTTCATACTAATGTTTGTCCTTGGACACATTAACTGCTAAATGGATTTGGAAAATGAGTTGATGAACACTGAGTTTAGCTCAACTATTTTTTAAATTAATGTATACTTATCAATACTTGAATATATATAATACAGTATGTAATTACTTGATTATTTCCCCAGTGTCTTCATCATAGTTTAGAAATTGGTTGTCAGCATCTTCTTTATGAAAATATAAAGTCTTAATTTTTTAAATGGTCTTTCAAACTCTTAGAGAGAGTGTAATTTCATGTTTAGTGTACTGGATTTAAAGTTTACTGAGTTTGAATCCTATCTCACATATTAGCTGTGTAATTAAAGAAAAATCACTTAACCTTTGTGAGCCTCAGTTAATTCACATATAAAATGAGGCTAATAATCTGACCTATCTTGCAAGGTTTTAGAAAAGCTACAATGGTGAATGTACAGCATCATGTATGTAAGCTGTTTTTACTCAAAGTCTCAAATAAAGTAATCAATAAATCATTCATTAAATTAAAATACCTACTATGTGTCAAGAACTAAACTGAAGTCTGGAAATGCAGGGACAAAGAACAATCCTTTCTTTCTTTCAAGGGGCTAATATTCTAAATTCTATATTCCCTCATAAATATATAGATTTGCATCCTATGAATCAGCCAGTCAATGTCAGGGACTATGCTAAGTTCTAGGGATTCAAAGTAAGTCAAATCTCTGCCCTCAAGCAGCCCATGACTTAATACCATGCAAATAACTATGTACCTATAGGCCGTATGAATATTTATATACCCCATTAGTCTGGAGAAAGGTGGGAAGGAGCTTTAATCTCTTCTCTCTAAATATATGTGTGAACATGTGTGTATGTATACACATATATGTATATATATTCATGTATATAATATATATATATATATGTGTAATATATATGTATATATTACACATATACATATACATATATATATATATATATATATTACACACACATATAGAGGACATGGAAGATAATCTCAAAAGAAACAAAGAAGGAGATCCAGAAAAGACTTTCTGAAGATAAGATTTGAGCTGAGTCTTGAAGGAAACCAGTTAATCCAAGAGGCATAGGAAAGCACAGAGGGCATTCAAAGCTTGAGGAACAGTCAGAGAAAAGACTAAAAATTGGGAGACAGTGTCCTATGATTTGAAAAATGAGGAGTCCAGTATCACTGAATTGTAAAGTATGTATAGGGAAGCAAGGTATTAGAATACTAGTAAAGTAGGAGGAAGTCAGGTTATAAAGGACTTTAAATTCCAGACAAAGGTAATAGGGAGATACTGGTGTTTATTGAGTAGTAGAGTGGCACTAAAAGTCTTTTAATAAAATCACCTAATGCAATATTTCAAATTGATGGATATGCGAAAAACTAGAATTTTGGTTTTATATTCCTAAATATGAAAATGGCTTTATTCAAAACACTCAATATTAACTATGGCTATTCAACTCATGTTTAAAGTATCATTGATTTCTTTTACTTTTTAATAAATACTTCTTCGTCTAGTGTTTTACCTCAGTGCCTCATCATAGGATGAACATGACCCTGAGTTCTACAAGGCATGTTAAATGAATGTCATTCAAAGCTGAAATTATTTCAGGTATAGTTTATTAATATAATATATGTTTATTTTCTTAAGATTATCCTAGCTATACTTAGAGAAAGCTGGCTACAAAGTGGTGAATATTTTCACAACAGCAAATTATGAAGATTGACAGTTATGAAGATTTGCACATGTGATAACATCGTATACATATATATATACACATATATTTTTTCCAAATCTCAAAGTGTTGTGTAAATATATTATCATATTTAATTATAGTTAATTCAATTTAATACAACATATTTATTAAGCAACTAATATGTATACTAATGTTGAGCACCAGTATAGTTGTGATGGTTAGATAATGATGCAGAATCTGCTTTTGATGAGTTGACAATCTGACCTTGCAATATTTATCCTTACCATCTCCTCTCCCCTTTTGGAAGTATTGATGGAAAATAGTGTGTCTACCTCAGTGACCTGGAAAACATAGAGAATAGGAAAATTATATGATTTTATGATTCCGTAAGAGTTCTCTGAGTGAATATTTGGGCATGGCTTAAATGTGAGCTCTGTGAGTTTAGTACCATGACTTCTGAGTATCTATTTTGTACTTTCCTGCTAATTATTTTAACTGACTTAGATATATATCTATATATAAATTTTTAAACATGATAGAAAACTACTGTTGAAGTTTTTTAAGAGACTGAAAGAAGTGCTGAGAAAGATGTATGATAAAACCCTGGGTAGATCAAAGGCACTAGAGAGTAGTGACATGGAATAACCATTCACCAGTATAGCACTATTCATTTTCACTCTTTCTTTGGGGTGTATCAATACTCACTCTTTGGGTTGACTTCTTCATTCCAAGCACCCCTATCCTGTGTAGGTAAACTACACTATACAGTTATATTCAAATTCTTAGAATCACAGGTGTGAGTCTGTCCACAGGAAATAGTTTTTCCCTGTTCACTTTAGCTTTTGAAGGCCTAACTAACCTATCTACATAACCAAACCTTAAAATGTCATGAACCCATAAAGTGTATGGTATCAATAATAAACCACTAATAATAATGACATTTTTAGATTTTAGAAACATCCATTTACTTAATAAAAAACAAAATAAAGAACAGTATCAATAATATTATAAGTTCTAATATGGTCAGGTCAATGCATAAGTAATAAAATATGTCACAATACACATATAAACCCATAAAATAGTCTCTCATCAATGTATTCAATAGCTATGGTGAAGAGAAGGCATATTTTTGTAGGAACTTGAAAGCGAAAAACATAAGGTAGGGAAATTCACAACTCTGGATTATAGGTTTTGCTATTATTTTTCTATTTAAGAACATCTTTACCACAAGAAAATGTTCCTCTCTTCATTACGTGACTGTTAATCCTTATCACTCTTTAGCTGGGAATATTAGCTCTTGTCTACTCATATATAACATTTATAAACTCACTACACTCTTTTAAAAAATCATAACTTCCCACATTAGCAATATCAAATCAATGGTCCTCTTAAAATTATACCTCTATGTCCAAATATTACATGAGTTTTTCTTTTAATTTTCTGTAATAATCATAAGATAGTTATACACAAATGAACTATATATCATAATGCTGCATAGCCCTAAGTTTCCAAGAGAGTTGTTTATTTTTTGATGTTTTAAAAATTGTTTCATTGTATATTCATGTTTGTCACTTTTTAATATGTTTTTAAAAAACCTTTTCTGCCTTTTCATAATAACCTACTTTTTCCCAGAAGGCATCATTCTATATCCTTCACTACTTGATTTGAATCTTTATATTTATCCCACAGTTCATTTCCTATCCAAACTGTTCAACTCCTATTAGAAAGCTGTTTTTTATAGACATATATTAGCAGCTTTCCATCAATCAGTCAATCAGCAGACATTTATTAATCCATTACATGCAAGACATTGTGCTATGCTTTAATGCAAAAGGAGCTTACATCTAATGAAGGAGAAAAATTGCAAACAAATATAGATATAGATAATACATACTTATGGATAAAGAGAAAAAACACAACATAGAATTGTAAAATGAAGCCATTTTAATAAAGACATACACTAAATGAAAAAGATTGTCCTAATAACTAGACAGCCACCAATGTGGTGTGGCTGCAGAGACTCCAATCAGTTTCTACTCCTAAAAATACCTATATTTAATGCATTGACATGTAATTAATCATGTAGATTTCATCACTAGAGTTCTACTTCTTTGTCTTAAGGGTTTTCTCCACATTTAAATATAAATGGCTGTAGAAATGGAAACACATATCATTCCCCCAATGTGTAACAGTCTTTCTACAACTTTCTACAATTTAGTTTATTAGATCTCTTCTAATATATTAGGTGACAGTAAGTTTTGATAAGAAAGAAAATGAAGAATCCATAAGGCTATTGAGCCTCTGGGGGTTATTCCAATAGGAGAGAAGGATTGGAAGGGAAGAGGGTACATCAAATAAATGCATAATTTATTTTCAAAGTTTAAATTTTCATAAAATTTCAAGTTTTTGAGCTGTGAGAAAGCAAATGCAATTAGAAAGAAATATTAATCTAAAAATGTACATATTCCCTAAAGTTAGGAAGCTAGTCTGGTTGGTTGATTCATATAGGTATTTAGGAACAAATATGATTGAGGTACAGTCTAGAGAGCGTAAGCCAGGAATAATGATAGCAGGAGATCAAGAGAACTGAATTTAAGGATGATTGAAGTCTACAGGAGGTTGATTGCCTCCCTGCCCAGGAAATTTCAAGGGGATAACTAGGAAGCTTCAGAACCATCCCACAAGAGACTAGAGGATTATAAATATTCCCCTTCAAATTACTGGGACCTTCAGGATATAAAGGACTGTGCATCCTCTAATTTAAAAGAGGACTAAAACAGGTTATCTGGTAGTTTAAAAACAAATTATAGCTTGAAGATGGTTCAGGAGCATATTCTTTTAGGTTGTGAAGGATTACTGAAGCCCATGTTTGGTACTTGAGATTCCCCAGAATTGACATCTAAGTCATCTCCTGAATCAGTCCCTACTCCCTTAGTTTGGGCACACAATACACAAATTAGGTTGCTGTTTTTCTCAGAAGAATTTCTACAAAGTGTTTTCCAAATAGTTGAGATGTATTTTTAAAGGACAAAAAGAAAAAAAATGTCAGAGTCATTTTCATGGCTCATTATAAAAGACTGGGAGCAAGTTACTCATCCCTTTCAGAGATCTAGCATGTGTTCTAATTATACAATGCTGAAATGTCAATCATCTGACTGAGGGTTGTTAGCAACTTTGCATCCACCCTTAAAGATTAAATTGAACACATCTGCATGAGAAGAGACCTGGTTAAACTATAAAACTGGGCAGACTGAAATAATGTTCTCTCTAGTTCAAAATTAGCTTAAGAATTAGGAGTGCATCTGACAAAGATTACTCCATTTTTACACACCTTCCCTTTTGTGAGGAATGGAATCAAAATCCTTCTATTTTCCCATAAAAATTTTGCAGACTTGAGATATATAAAATTGTGGCTTTGGGGAAATCAGGAAAAAGGGCCTCTCTTCTTTATGTCTAGCCCCATTGAAACTAGGGTGGTGAAAAGTATTATGCTGAATTGTCCTCTGGGCATCCTGGAAAAAAAAACACATGAATAAAGTAGAGGAATAAGGGACAAGGGACATGAAACAATATTTAGTGCACCAAAAGCAATTATCATTGAAAGCCTATATATGACCTTTCTAATTATAATCATGTTGTAAAAAAATCTATAAAATTTGGGAATTAATCTAAATAATATGGAAAGGCTCCTTTCTACTCTGAAGTGTTATTCTGTTTTTTTTAAACATAATCATACAGCATAACTGGAAATTTCTTGAACATTATAGAAACGTCATCAGATATATTGTCTTCTTAAGCCTTTTGTCCTTTTTATTTTCTCATACCTTTAACTGGAGGGGACATTATTTTTTTTGAGCCTTTGTAAAATAATATATAAAAAGCCACACTTCACTGTGTAACAACAAAAGCATTCAACATTGTTCAGAGAATCTCTTTGAGTTACACAATATCTTAGTAATTCCCCCTTTTCCCCAACTACACTCTAGGCTATTAGGACAACACTAGAAAATTAATGGGAAAATTGGAAGAGTACTCAACCACCAGAGGTGTCTGCAATTTATTACTGTCATCTCTCACTCAACTCACCAAATCTCTCTTTACTATTTTCCATTGTGACTACCCAGTTATTATTTTGCTTCTATTTTAAATGCCAAATAGGATGATCTTTGTCCTGAAAAAATATTAATAGAATGCTGAAAAAGTCAAGCAAAATGATAATGAGGGAGCTCCTAGTTGTCTTTAATGAATTCAAATCACCTAGCCAACAAATACAACATTCCAAGGTGTCCATTGCAAGGGAGAAGAGGACAAGTGCTCCAAAACTCAAGAGGGGCAAATGATCCATTATTTTTAAAAAAGGAAAGGGAATAGCCAGCTAATTTTAGCCTATTAGAGCTTGACTTCAATCCCTAAAAAACTCTCAAATATATTATTAAAGGAATGGTGTGTGAATATCAAGAAACAAATGCATGGATCACTAAGAGCATGACCATGATTCATCAAGAATAGGTCATGCTGGACCAAATGTATTTTCTTTTTTGACAAGGTCAAAACTTATATATCAGGGAATGCTGTCTGTGTCTCACCAAAATGCTAGAGAAAGGCAGCTATGTTATACTTGTGGAGGGAAATTGTTGTGGTGAAAGGATAATTAGAAAGTTTTGAACTAGCTGAAGGACCAGACTCAAAGGGTTAGTGGCTTAATGCCATCATTGAGGGAAGCCTCTAGAAAAATGTTCCAGGAATCTGTATGATTTTGGATGAAGCAGTTGTCATACTTGTCACCTTTAAAGATGGTTGAAAAGCTGGAAAGGATAGGTAACATACTGGACAAAGACATTGGAATTCACAATTATTTTTTCTTTCCTGTTTCAAATATTACATAGTCAATCAAAACAAATTCCCTCAATAACATTGTCTCAATCTCCATTCTGAATCTATCACCTCTTTCTCAGGAGGTAGGTATAATATTTCATCATTCCTTCTCTGGAATCATGATTGGTCATTAGACTCAACAAATACTTGGATGTACTAGAATGTCGAAATTAAAATTGAAATTCCAGAGAAATATATGTAAATTTCTATTCTTGAATTTAAAAAAAGATTTCACAAGTATAGAATTGGCAAAGCATGGCTACACCAATGTACTCAAATAGATGTGGGAACTCATGGATTTGGATGTTTCCTTTAATGAAACACAGGCTTAAGCAGAATCAATGGTATAATAAGGTACCAAAAAAAAAAACTAATGTGATTTTAGGCAAAAATAACAGAAACAAAATATCCAGAATATGGGAGGCAACAATCCTTCTGCATTTTATGCTCTAGATTAGCCGCATATGGAGTATTTTGTTTAAGTATGGAAACCACATTTTAAAAGATACTGACAAATGAAAGAAATATATAAAAGGAAGTGAGCAAGATAAGACCACTTACCCATGGGAGAGAGGGAGGAAGAAGGCCCAGGTGTAATGATGTAGTTAGAAAAGAAGGGGGAGGGGAACCTAATGATATAATTAGGAGTAGGGAATCACACTCATGTGGGGGTGATCATACGCTCCTGATAGGTTGTGACCTCTGTAGTGCTCAAGTTAAAAAAAAGTAGACATGTTTATTGATTACAATTGTTTTTACCTGACATCCACCTGTGCAGTAGTATAATTAAAGACTTAACTTCATTGGACTTGGGATGGAGGAAGTTATTTCTCATATATGTTCTTGACACCTAGGAAAATTCAGAAGATGTACATGGAATGGTCAATCTCTTCCAGTAATTAAGTAACATATTTGAGAAGACAGGACTAATGAATACACGTGAAACTGAAGTGAGCAATATAAATCAACAGCAAAGTGGTAAGATATAGTCTACAAGGAATGCAGAGAAAAGGAATATTTTTCATGTTCATTTCTACCACCAAACCTTTCTTCAGGTAAGGAAAATAATGTAAGTAAAGTTTGGAGGTAGAAATGAACATGAAGAATTAGTTTGTGACAAAGTAAGATCTGCCTGACTGTATTAGACATTTTATGTTTGGGAGAATGGAAGGGGAAGTAGAGAAAAAAGTTGAATATATAAAGTGGAAACAGATCATGAAGGGACATAAAAACTAAGTAGAAGAATTTAGGCAATGTAATGTGAAATAGGGAGTAACCAAAAGTTTTTTAAACAGAAGAAAAACCTAATAAAAATGAATAAATATTGATCTGGCAAAAGTGTGCAAAAAATCAATTCACAATACCCAAATGAAACAAAGTTTTTAAAAGAAAAGTCTGAGTATAAACTGATTTACGTTGCTACTCAGATTGATTTGTCATTTTTAGTTCATTCACAGACTGTCTCAAAGCTTATTCCTAGCTCCTGACCCATCAGAACTTGGCTTCCAGCCTATTCTTGGCTGCCTATCTGTAAGATATTAAGCAACCTCAATAACATATCCCAGATTTCTTCAGGCAGTTTCTAGGTCTACCTGATTCAAAGATCCTTATTCACTAGCTCTTCAACTGTCATATTTTTCTGATTTTCTTCCAAATGGAAGAACATTTTCTTTCTTATTTTTTCCAAGTACCAATTTCTATAAAAGCCAGCACCTTTTATTTCTATTTTTTAATAACTCCCCCAAACTTATCCAACAAAGCAATAGTAACTTATATGAATATAAATAATTGTCACATGTGGGTGCGCAAGGGAAAGGGAAAGCCAAAGCCCTGGCTCAAAATAGGGTTGGAATGGTGCTTTAAAAGTCATGTATTCATACCTTTAGAGCTGCAAAAGATAGAGACCATTGATTACAAAACCTTACCATTTTTTGAATGATGACACAGGGCAAGAGAGTTTAAGTGATTTGCTGAAGGTCAGAGAAGGAATCAGTAGTAGAGTCAGACTCAAATTTAAGTTTTCTGATGGCAAAGTCAGCACTTTTCTAATTATACCATCATAAGTCAAGCCAACAAACATTCCCTAAGTGTCTATTATATGCTGGGCAGTGCCCTAGACAGTGAAGATACAAAGAAAAGGGGGGAAATAATTATGATCCTTAAGGAACTTACAGTGTAATGAGAAAAATAATGTATAAATAAGTTACTTTATATGCAGGAAAAATTGAAGACAATTACAAAGAGGAAACACTACTTTTAAGGGGGACCGAGAAGGGCTTCTTGCAAATGGTAAGATTTTAGCTGTGACTTGAAGGAACCCAAGAGATTGTGAGAGAGGAGGAAGACCATTTCAAGAATTGGGGAGAGTTAGTGAAAATGCATCTTGGTCTCCTCAAGTTAGACTGTTGTAATAATCTGTTGTTGGGCTTGCCTCCCTCTAATCTCTCCTTACTCCAGTTCTCTATCACCTCCAATAAAATACAAAATCCTTTATTGACTTTCAAGACCTTTCATAATCTAGCTGGCCCTATTTTTCAGTTCTTCTTACACTTTACTCCCTACTGCACATTCTTTGACCTGGCCTCTTGTCAGTTCCACAAATAAGATATAACATTTTTCAGCTTCAGACATTTTCTCTGGCTATTTTTCATGCTTGGAAGACTTTTCTTGGCTTACTTGGCTTCCCTTAAGTCCCAACAAAAATCCCATCTTTTACAGGAAATCTTTCTCAACCCCTCTTAATTACACAATTTCTTTTCTTAATATTACTTACTTATCGTGTTTATAGCTTGTTGGCCTATGAGCTCCAAAGGTCCATTTTAGAAGAGAATTCCACTCAGATATTTATTCATTTCTCACCTGGATCAACTGGGCACTTCTCTGACTGACTTTTCTACCATACTCTAGGAAGCTCTTTTTGGGGATAATCTTATCATCCTGTGAGATCTCATCATCCTCAGTACTCTACCTCATTACTACCCTCTTCCTCTTAGATTGAATAATAAGGCCATTAACTCCAAACTTTAATGTAAAGACTCTAGTTCAGACATTTCCTCATTTCTTACCTGAATGCACTACCTTGAGACTTTTCTTACTTCTTTATCCTGCCTCTTCATTGGATATAACTCTTGCCCCCACCATCTCAGCTTCTTTTTATGTTTTGTCTTCCCCCATAAGAGTAAGATATTAAGCAACCTCAATAACATATCCCAGATTTCTTCAGGCAGTTTCTAGGTCTACCTGATTCAAAGATCCTTATTCACTAGCTCTTTCCTTGGTGGCAAAGCCTTCCTCCCTTCCTCCTTTCCTCTTCTCTTCCCTCCTTTCCTCTTCTCTTCCCTCCTTCCCACCCTCTTTTTTTGCCCTCTTTTTCCTCCTTTGCCCTCTTTACCCTCTTCCCTCTCTCTCTCTCTCTCTCTCTTTCTCTCTCTCTCTGTTGTTCTGTTCTCTCAGTCTCTGTCTCTCCTTCCCTCCTTTCTTCCTTCCCTTCTTCTTCTCTTCCCTCCCTTCCTCTTCTCTTTGCTCCTTTTCTCTTCTCTTCCCTCCTTCTTCCCCCTTTCTTTCCCCTATTTCCCCCCTTTGCCCTCTTTACCCTCTTCCTCTCTCTATCTCTCTTGGTCTCTCTGTCTCTGTCTCTCCTTCCCTCCTTTCTTCCCTTCCTTCTTCCCTTCCTCCTTTTCTTTCTTTTCCCAATACTTATCACACTGCCTGGCACATAGAAGGTACTCAATAAATATTTTTTGACTCACTTTCCACTATACCATGCTGATCCTCACGAGGGAATGGAAAGAGTCAAAGACAACAAATTTGAATCATGGGAGACTTGAATTGTACTATTGACAGAAATATTAAAGTAACAAAAGCTGGATTTAGAGCTTTTGAGTCCAAGTCTGATATTTATCTACCATGACCACTGGCAACTCAGTTAACATCTATTTCCTGAGGAAATCTTAAGACTATCAGTTAAAAAGCATTTGTTTGTCTACATTGGCAGAAGAGCTTCCTTTTAAAAGCTTTCTACAACAACAACAACAAAAATCACAGATATGGCATACAGTCCTTTCTCCCGTCCCCCCCCAAAATAATAATAGTTTTGAAGAAAAAGGTAATGATGTTAATTTTGAGCATATTTAATTTGAGGTATCACTGGGAATCCCAAGTAGAGAAGTTTATAGTTTTGGAGGATGCAGATCAAGAATTTAGATATTGCAGTCATCTTAAGAGCTCACAGTATGAGTCCTTTGATCTCAGAGGTGAGATGAATGAGGTGGGAGACTCAGTAAAAAGAGCTCCAGTTTATTAAGCCACACAGCCTTGTTGATATACAGTTTTGCAAGTGTGATCAGTGGGTGAACAGTAGGCAATCCCCAATCACCATTCAGAGAAGCAGCTTGTGGGCTTTGCCTGTGCATGGTATCTGCCAATGGGAGGAGAGCTGATCCAGCAATTTAGCAACCCGCTCACAGGAGAAAGGCCTTGTCAAGGCATCCCTGTTCACAAGCATCTAGCTGTGACCCTCAGGCTCAACCCATTCCCATGCCATGCACCAGTGCTCCTTGCTCAACAAGGGCTTTTCTGCAAAGTGGCAGAAAGCTTATTGTGCCCCAAAGGTCGAGATGGTCTCTGTACTCCCTCTCAGCAGGGTCCCATCTATGTGCTAATATCTAGGAAGATATCGAGGCAGGGCTGGAGATTTAGATTTGGAAGTCATTTGTGTAAAATTGACATTTTAAGAGTAAACAAATTTACCAAGGACTAGATTATAGGGAGAAGAGAAAATAAAGCCAAGAATGGAGCCTTGGGAACCACCCATTTTAAGAAATTTGGAAAAGAAACAAAGAAAAGGGGATCATGCATCATGGTGAAATTAGAGATAATTTGTTTCAGATGTTTGCCTTTACCTCTAAGTTCAATTCTAAGGATTTAGAATGTCATGAAAGTGACCCTGGATGGGAAGGCTATGCCATTGGATATTTGACAATAGATTGTATATTGGTCTATTCCTTAGAGATCAGTCTAGCTAAATTTGGAGAAACACATTGCTATGGGATTACACATCAGGCAACACTTTTTAAAAAGCTATTATATTCATTAAACTGTCTATTAAGGTATGGAAGGCTTCCAGTCTACATCAGAAATAACATTGCCCACATGGATAAAATCACAAATGTTTGGTGTATAGAAGAAAATCCATAACTGTATTACTTTAATTTTACATTTGTTGATGTACATTTGCATGGTCCTACCTTTTAAAACCATGGGCTTTAGATGGTGCTAAGAGGAATATTCAAGATGTTTGGTGACTAGCAAGTGTTTCTAGTATGTTTTAGAGATAGTTTTGTTTCGTTATGATAAGACATATAAATCCTAATTATGAAATTTATAAGGTGATTCTTTTTTTCCTATAAATAAAATCAAAATGTGGTTAAACTATAGGCAAGATGTTTTAATGAAGCTAGCTTAAAAGGAATGATTTGAGATTGCAAAAAGCTCTCTGACCTTCTTCCATGAGGCATGTGAACTTTTTAGCAAGAATAAACTCTTGTAGGCAAGTGTGGTGGCCAATTGGGCTTTTTGTGAGTTTATTGTATGAAGTGTAATTCTTTTAATGACAGTTTAACAACACCTGAGGCATGACCCTAAAGGTGAGTAGGTGAGGGGTTAATTTCTTCCAGGAAGGAGATGCTTCCCATTTTCTATCAGTAGAGGGATGGGTCAGGATAATTGGACAAAGTTCTTGGGATTTGCAAGGGGCACAGGTGAACATGTAACTGGTGAAAATTGAAAGCTAATTATCTTTCAGCTAGGAAGTAGTAACCAGATGTTTTCCTGCACATAAAATGAGGATTTGGGGACAGCTTAGGGAAGTTGGCAGTAAATAATAAAATTTTAAAGAGACTATAAAAACATTCAAGTGCTCTGACTGTAGTTATAATTTCTGGTTTACTTGGAAGATGTTTTTGACAAATGAGGTAAGCTCTAGTAAAGCAAAATGCTCATGTTAGCTTTTAAGAGGTTCTTCATTCTTTGGGACATTTCTGACCTTCAGTTATGACTTTCAGTTTAATTTATTTACACATCTAAACTGAATTCTAATTCTTTTAAAGTTTTCAACAAGACTATGATAGCAGACTGAAAAGGAGATCCAAACTCTTTTTTCAGATGTTTTGACTAAAAATTAGTTTTATTATCCTGATTCTATTGTTCCCCCCACTCCTTTGTTTAATATTCATTTTGAATTCAGATGTGAGGGTATGGTAAACAACTTACCTGTCTAGGAGAATCATAAGAGTTCCATTGTTAGAAGGGATCTTATTAATTCAAATCTTTTCTGAAGCTTTAATGAAGGAATTATCAGCTCTCTCCTCTATGAAACCTTTCCTGATTTCCCCCAATTATTAATTCCTTCTTCTTTCTATTCTATTCTATTTTAAATTATTTACAGCAGGCTTATAAAACATGTTCTATAAAACTTTCTATGCAACTCAAATACCTGTTTATGTCCCTGCTAAAATGTAAGTTCCCTGAAGGCAGGAAATGTGTTCATTTAATATCTGTGTACCTAATGGCTATCATAGTACTTTGTACCATAATAGGAGTTTGATAGATCTCTATTGAATTCAGTAGCTAAACTGGAGGAATCTCTTTGTATTATCTTTTATAAAAAGAAAACAACATGAAGGCTTAGATTTGGAGTTAAACCTCATGGTTCAAGTAATGGCTCTGCAGTTGTTTTCTGTGTAACATAGGACAAATCATTTAATCTTCTTGGACATCATTTTCCTCATTATAAAGTAGAGGTATTTAAAAAGATGATTTCTGAGGACCCTTACAATCTGAAATCTGTGATCTCAAGTCATTCACTCTCTCCAGGTGATCTTTGTATTTTTTCAATTTTTTCCCTTTTAGTTATTTAATATTTTTATTTTTCCCAGGCACATGTGAAACAATTTTTTCTACATTTGTCTTTAAAACTTTTGAGTTCCAGAAGGAAAATATTCTTTTCCTTCCTCCTGACCCCACATTAAGAAGACATGTGAAGGTGTGCAAAATATTTCCATAAAAATCATGTTGTGAAAGAAAATATAGCTCTCCCTTACCCCAAAAATAAAAACCCTCAAGAAAAATAAAGATTTTTTTTAAAAAAGAGTATGGTTCAATCTGTATTCAGACATTATCAATTCTTTCTCTGGGTATGGATAGCATCATCATCATCACCATCATCATAAATCCTTCAAAGTAGTCATGAACTACTGTATTCCTGAGAATAGCAAAGTTATTCTCAGGTGATCAACCCACAACATTACTATTACTCTGTATATAGTACATTTTACTTTGCTTGAGTTCATGGAGGATTTTCCAGGTTTTTCTAAAAGCATCCTCCTCATCATTTCCTATAGAAAAATAATATACCCCCATAATCACATACCATAATTTATTTAGCCACTCCCCAATTAATGGGCATCCTCTCAATTTCCAATTCCTTGCCCTGAGAAGAGAGCTTCTATAAATATTTTTGCACATATAGGTCTTTTTCCTTTTTTAAAATCTTTTTTGGGAGGCAGCTAGGTAGTGCAGTGAATAGAGCACCAGCCCTGAAGTAAAAAGCACCTGCGTTCAAATCTGACCTTGGACACTTAACACTCCCTAGCTATGGAACCCTGAGTAAGTCACTTAACCTCAATCGCCTCAGCCAAAAAAAAAAATCTTTTTTGGGATTCATGACATTCATAACATGGCATTGTTAGATCAAAGGATATGCATGATTATGGCCTTTTGGGTATAGTTCATATCTTTTCATCATTTATCAATTGAAGAATGGCTCTTGTTTTTTTTAAATAAATTTGACTCAGTTCCCTATACATTTGAGAAATGAGACCATCAAATTTATTTCAAATATCTTTTCCCAATTACTATTGCTAATTGTATTTTCTCCCTTTCTTCTATTTTCTCTCTCTTTTCCTCCCTACCCTCCTCAAAAGTGTTTTGTATTGTCCCCTCCCCCAATATGCCCTCTGTTCTGTCACCTTCCCCCTTCCTGTATCCCCTTCCTCTTCTATTTTCCTGCAGGGGTAAGATAGATTTCTATATGCCTATTGAGTAGGTATGTTATTTCCTCTTTGAGCCAATTCTGATGAGAGTAAGGTTCACTCACTCTCCCTTTCCTTCCCCTCTTCCTCTCTACTGCATAAGTTTTCCTTGCCTCTTTTACAGTAGATAATTTGTGCCATTATACCTCTCCTTTTCCTATTCCCTCAGTACATTCCTCTCTCATCTCTTAACGTTAGTTTTTTATATATTATCCCTTCATATTCAACTCACAACTTTGCCTTGTCTATGTACATTCCATCTAACTGCCCTATTAATGAGAATTTTTATGAGTTACAAGTATCATCCTCTCATGTAGTAAACAGATAAACCTTAAGAACCTTATGATATTCCTTTCCTGATTAGCTCCTTATGCTTCCTACTGAGTCCTATATTAGAAAATCAAATTTTCTATTCAGCTCTGGTCTTTTCTTCATGAATACTTGAAAGTCTTCCATTTCATTGAATATTCACCTTTTTTCCTGAAGGATTACACTCCATTTTGCTGGATAGGTGATTCTTGGTTTTGTTCCAATTGCTTTCCAGAATGTCATATTACAAGTCCTCTAATCATTTAATGCAGAAGCTGCTAAATATTGTGTTTTCTTGCTGTGACTTACACTATACTTGAATTGTTTCTTAATGATTGCAGTATTTTCTCCTTGACTTGGGAGGTCTGGAATTTGGCTATAAGATTCCTGGGAGTTTTCATTTTAGGATTTCTTTCAGGAGGTGCACAATTTCCATTTTTATCAAGACAGCTTTCCTTTATAATGTCTTGAAAGTCAATGTCTAGAAACTTTTTTATCATGATTTTTAAATAGAAAAATAATTTTAAAATTATTTTTCCTCAATATATTTTCTAGATCAGATGTTTTTCCAATGAGATATTTCACATTGTTTTCTATTTTTTTATTCTTTTTTGTTTTCTTTATTTCTTGATTTCTTATAAAATCGGCTTCATTTGCTCAGTTTTAATTTTCAAAGAATTATTTCCTTCATTGAGTTTTGTACTTTCTTTCCCATTTGGGCAATTTTGCTTTTTAAGGCATTCTTCTCATTAGCTTTTTGTATTTCCTTTTGATGTTTGGTATCTCTGGGTTAACACTGATGCTGATTCAGAGGCCCCATTACTACTTTTGTGGCACACAGGCCAGAGCAAACTCCCATCCTGATGCCACAGACTTACCCTGCTGATCTATGTTATCTTTGGCAGGAAATTTGTTCTACTTCATCTTTTTGTGTGTTCCCATGCTCTAAAGTTTGTTTAGAATCATTATTAAAGGAATTTGGAGACGTTTGGAGAGAACTGTACAAGTCCCTGCCTTTACTCTACCATCTTGGTTCCTCCTTTCATTTATTTTAAATGGAATTTTTCTTGCTGCTGGACTTTGTTAGTAATATAGAAATGCTGATTATTTATGTGGATTTATTTTATATCTTGCAACTTTGCTAAAGCTGTTAATAATTTTAACTAATTTTCTAGTTGATTCTCTAGGATTTTCTAGGTATAACTTCATATCATCTGCTAAAAGTGAGGTTTTTTCCTCATTCCCTATTCTAATTTTTTTTCATTTCTTTTTCTTCTCTTATTGCTAAGGCATTTAACATTTCTAGTACTATATTTAAAAATAGAGGTAATCATATTTATCCTTGTTTCGTCCCTGATTGTCTTTTAAAGGTTTCTAGCTTATCCGTATTGCAGATATTGTCTGATTGTTTGATTTTGATTTTAGAGAAATTTTTCTTATCATTTTAAGGTAAGCTACATTTATTCCTATTCTCCCTAGTATTTTAAATAGAAATAATTGCATAAGATTTCTCTTGGTTTTGTCACTGATATAGTCAGTTATACTGATCGTTTTCATTATGCTGATAGTTTTTGTAATACTGAACTAGTCCTGCATTCCCAATATAAATCCCACTTGGTTGAAGTGTTTGATCCTTGTGATATATTGGTATAATCTTATTGCTAGTGTTTTATGTAACATTTTTGCATCAATATTCATTAAGGAAATTGGCCCATAATTTTCTTTCTTTCTTTTGGCTTTTCTTGGTGAGGGTATTAGCACTATATTTGTGTCATAAAAGCAATTTTTCAGAACTCTGTATTTGCCTATTTTTCCAAATAGTTTATGGAGTATTGGTATTAATTATTCTTTAAACATTTGGTAGAATTCACTTGGAAATGCATCTGGTCCTGGGGATTTTTTCTTTCATGTGAAGCTCACCGATGGCTTGTTCAATTTGTTTTTCAAATGCTGAGCTATTTAAGCATTTTATTTCTTCTCAATCTGAGTGATTTAGATTTTTGTAGGTATCCATAAATTTTAAATTTATTGGCATATAATTGGTCAAAATAGCTCTTAACAATAGTCTTAATTTCTTTTTCATTGGCGTTGAGTTCAACCCTTTTATTTTTGATAGTAGTAATTTTATTTTCTTCTCTTTTTAAAATCAAATTAACTCATGGTATATGCCTTAAATTGTTTTTTCCCTATAAAACCAGGTTCTAGTTTTATTTATTAGTGCAATGATTTTATGAATTTCAATTTTATTAACCTTTCCTTTGATTTTCAGGATTTCCAATTTGACATTTAATTGTTTTTTTTATTTGCTATTTTTCTAGGTTATTTGCTAGTTTTATGTCCATTTTATTGATATGCTTTTTCTTACATTTGATGTAAGAAATTAGAGATATATGTTTTCCCCAAGTATCACTTTGTTTGCATCTCACAATTTTTGGTATGTTGTCTCCTTTTTATTGCCTTTAGTGGATGTATTTATATTTCTGTAATTTGTTTTTTTGACCCACTTGTTCTTTAAGATTAGATAATTTAATTTCCAGCTAATTTTTAATCTCTTTTCATTGTCTAGGGTTGAATTAACTTTTATTACATTATAATATGAAAAGGATATGCTTACTAGTTTTGCTTTTCGGCATTTGGCATTGAGCTTTTTATGTTCTATTATATGGTCAATTTTTGTGTAGGTGTCATATATTGCTGATAAAAGACTTATTCCTTTCTATTCCCATTCAGTTTTCTCCAGAGATCTATCATATATAACTTCTCTAGTGTCATTTACCTCCTTAAGTTATTTTTTTTTGGTTTTGTTTTGTGTTTTGTTAGATTTATCTAGCTCTGAGAGGAGAAAGTTGATATCTCACACTAATATAGTTATTATCTATTTCTTCCTGTAACTCATTCAACTTCAAAAATTTGCATGGTATACCATTTGGTGCATATGTGTTTAGTATTGATGAGAATTCATTGCCTATGGTACCGTTCATGTTTCTTCTTTTTTAAAATCTCTTTTAATTAGATTTATATTTTGTTTTGCTCTGAGATCATGATCACTACTTCAACTTTCTTGCTTTAGCTGAAGCATAATATGTTCTGCTCCAGTGTCTTCCATTTACTCTCTGTATATCTCTCTGCTTCAAATATTTCTTATAAGCAACATATTTCAGGATTCTGAGGTTTTTTTTTTTTTAATCCATTCTGCTATCCACTTCCATTTTATGGGTGAGATCATTCCATTCATGTTTATAGTTAGGATAACTAAATTTGTATTCCTTCCTTGCTATTTTTACTTCTTTGTTTCCCTTTCTCTTTTTACACCTTGACTCTCTCCCTCTTCACAAGTGTCTTACTTCTTATCACTACCTTGCCAAAATGCTTTTCCTTTTATCAGTCCCCTCTCCCCTTTTCCTTTTTACTTCCTTATAAGGTAAAATAGATTTTGATATCCAACTGAGTTTGTGTTATCTCTTTGTGTCAATTTTGATGAGAATAAGGTTTAAATTGTGTCTATTAGCTACGCCCCCTCCCACTTCCATTATAATAGCTCTTTCATGTCTGTTTTACGTGGGCATAATTTACCCCATGTAATCTCCTTCCTTCTTCCAGTGAAATTTTTTCTCAACCTTTTATTTTCTGTGTGTGGGGGGGTATCATCCTGGCATAGTCACGTTATAGTCACATTCTCTGTCTCCATATTCTCTAATTACTCTTACAGTAATTAAGTTGTTAAGTGTTATAAATATTACCTTGCCATATAGAAATATAGACAGTTTAACGTTATTGAATTTCTTGTTTTCTTTCTTCTTCTTCTCTTCTCTCTCTCTCTTTTTTTTTTGCTTTTTAATGTTTCCCATTAGTCTTTTATTTGGAGGTGATTTTTTTTGTAAAGCTCTGGCATTTGAATTAGAAATGTTTGAAACTCTGTATTTCACTAAACATTCATTTTCTCCTGAAGATTATGTTCAATTTTGCTGACCAAATTCTTGGTTGTAATCCTAACTTCTTTGCCTTCCAGTATATTATATTCCCAAATCTCCAGTTCTTTAACATGGAAGCTGCCAAATCCTATGTAATCCTGACTGTAGCTCCATAATATTTTGAATTATTTCTTTTTGGATGCTTGCAATACTTTCTTTTTGATTTGTTGGTTCTGGAATTTAACTGTGACATTCCTGGGAGTTTTCATTTTGGGATTTCCTTTAGGTAATGATCAATAGATCTTTTCATTTCTATTTTATCTTCTGGTTCTAATACATCAAAATAGTTGTTTTTTTTTAAAATATAATTTCTTGAAAGATGTTATCCAGGTCTTTTCTTTTTTTTTGGATCATGGCTTTCAGGTACTTCAATAATTCTTATATATTTTTTCTAGATCTATTTCATAGGTCAACTTTTTTTCCAATGAGAAATTTCCACATTTTTCTTTATTGTTTTTACTTTTTGGATTTTATTTTATTGTATTATGATGTCTCAGTCATTAGTTTCCACTGCTGCTCTTGGATCTTGCTCCCCTCCCACCTCAGTGAAACATATTTCCTATCATGCTGGTAAGCTGCTTCTCCACTCATTGGCCAATTCTGAAGTAATGTTTTGGTTGTTTGGAGGGAAATTTGTTTTTTTTTTAATTTTATTTTTTTAAATTTTATTTGCATAACATATGTGTGGGTAATTCTTCAACAATAACCCTTACATAGCTTTCCGTTACAAATTTTTCCCCCAACTCCCCACCCCTCCCCTAGATGGCAGGATATCCACTACATGTTAATTATGTTAAAATATTGGTAAATCGAATATATGTATACATATTTCCAAACTTGTCATTGTTGTGCAAGAAAAATCTCGTCTACACAAACGATATATCAGATAAAGGAAACACAATGTAAGCAAACATCAATCAAGGAGTATGAGAATGTTTTGTTGTGGTCCACATTTCACATTCCTCTCTCTGGGTGTATATGGCTTTCTTCAGTGAACAATTGGAAGTGGTTTGAAACATTTCATTGTTGAAGAGAGCCATGTCCATCAGAATTGATCGTCATATAGTACTGTTGTTGCCGTGTATAATGATCTCCTGGTTCTGCTCATTTCACTCAGCATCAGTTCATGTAAGTCTCTCCAGGCCTCTCTGAAATCATCTTGCTGGTGATTTCTTACAGAACAATAATATTCCATAATATTCATATACCATAATTTATTCAGCCATTCTCCAATTGAAGGGCATCTATTCAATTTCCAGTTTCTAGCCACCACAAAAAGGGCTGCCACAAACATTCTTGCACATGTGGGGCCCCTTCCTTCCTTTATGATTTCTTTGGGATATAAGCCCAATAGAAATGCTGCTGGGTCAAAGGGTATGCACAGTTTGATAACTTTTTGAGCATAGCTCCAAATTGTTCTCCAGAATGGCTGTATCCATTCACAGCTCCACCAACAATGCATCAGTGTCCCAGCCCTCCCACTTCCCCTTGTTTGGAGGGAAATTTGGAAGAGAGTTCCTTCTTCCTTCTTTACTCCACTATTTTAGCACCAGAAGTCAAGATCCTTAACTTTAAAAGGATGGGTTTGCTTTGATGTCCTTCTAGCTTCAGAACTTAAATGTCTTACCAGAAAGGTCATTTAATGTGGCCCTTTCCATTATCAACTTTCAAGAATCATGGTGTATTGCTCTATAGCATAGGGCAATTTAAGGCAAACTAGGAAACTAGGATATAAGTTAAACATTCCCCATGGAGCTCTCACCCCAGTCACATCAAGAATGTGGAAAAGCAAAAGAGGCTTTTAAGCACTTGGCATCCACTTAGGGCTGCACACATGAAGAATAAGATTTGACACAATATTTCCTGGAACTAAATCTAACCAATATTTTATGCTTCTAAGACTCATAGAAAGGAAAATAGAAAGAGATGCATTGGAGAGACGTGGCCTGTGGCATACTGACTAATTTGTAGCAGTAATCAATTTAACCTAATATCTAAAGGATCAGATAATGAAATTACCCATCAAAGAAGCAAGCTAAACCAATTTATCATTTCATTCCAGGACCCCAAAACTATTTCATCCCTCCTTTTCTTTCCCAAAAGTAAGGATTACTCCTTATAGAAACTTCCCATGGCCAATGAGATAATTTTGCTTATCAATTCATTAATAAAATCTGGAGTAAATAAGGAAGGCTTCTAGCATATTGGATGGACCTAATATGTTCAGACTTAAGGAAGGACATAAGCAAAACAAAAATAGGATAGATACGTGTGAATGGGTTAATATCTGTACCCTTGGAGACAATGTCTATATCAATAAGACCACACATCTGGTTGAGTATTTAATAAAATATAAACATTTCTTAAAGTAAAAATATTCTTAAAATCATAGAACTACAGCTAGTAGAGACTCAAGGGCCATCTGGTCTAATTCCCTTACTTGGTAAAAAAAGGAAATCAAAGCCCAAGAAAATTAATTTATGGAGATAACATCACAAGCAACATTTGACCCCAGGCTCTCTCATTCTAAAGACAGTTTTAATTAAATTATTATAAAGAATCAGTGAATCTTAAAGGCAGAGAGGATGCTTAACATGTGTTTTGGAAGAAATTTCTTTTCTCTGAATTAGAGTGTTAGATAACTTCTGCCAAAACATATTTACTGCACTGCAAAAATGATAGAGGTAAAAAAATCTAGGTTTTATTATTATACTCATGCATAAGTTCAGGTGTCAGAGAAAGCTCATACAATCATTAGGATTCTGACAAGATTTCTTATAGGCAAAATTACATCAGAAAGATAGAGAAATATTTAACATATTACAATCTTATACATTCCTCTTAGGTCATAAAAAATTAAAGAAAAGAGAAATCTATAATTCTGTGCTCCCTTCAGCATCATAAAAGTTGAACAAAATTAGTTAAACATAGTCAAATCTAAGGACTTATCCCCTAAGGAAATAAAGTTAATTAAAAATTCTATAGGTAAACTAAATTGGGTTACAGATTAAATTACATTTAGAGGGTTTACAAATAGGCTGATTCAGGGGGAGATTTACATGTTACTAAGGGGTCAAAGATAATTCAGATTCTTCTGGTTTCTTATCTAAGGAATCTTGACAGCTTTTAGTTATTTTCCACATCCTATATGACAGATTTTGGTCAAGTAAACTTAATATTAATAAAACACAAACTTTTATATGACCAAAATCTTCAGGAGTAATATAGGAAAAAAATTTTCTTTAAATTTCCATCACACATGAATTAGCTGTATAATATCCTGAAAAAGTTGTTGTCTAACCAACTGAAAATAATACTAGGAATAGAGGTCTCACTATTTACTCAGCAAGCATTCATTAAATGGCTATTTTTGGCCAGGCATAATGCTAACGGATGATAAGGAAAAAGGAAACAATCCATGCTCTTGAGGATTTTACTTTCTATTGATAGAAAACAAGTACATGGAAATTTAAATATAGCACATGCACACACATAAATACATAAAGTAATGTTCATAGGTAATAGGTGAGAGGGATTAAGATAAGTTTCCTAGAGGAAGATATATTTGAACTGAATTCATTCCATTTAAAAATTTTTTTGTTATGTTATTATGTTATCCAACTGAAATCTAATTACCTATAACTTCAATTCATTAGTCTTAGCTTTATTACCTGGAACCAGAAAAAGTTAGTCAAAACTCTCTTGTATATCACTATTTAAAATTTTTTTCAGAGAGATCATGTTTCTCTTAAAAGTCTTCAGTTCTTCAGGGTAAACTATACCTTCAATTGATCCTCATGTGGAACAATTTTAAGTTTGCTAGCCATCATGATGTCCTGAATAGGCTTCAGTTTGCTAATATCTACAATAAAAATATGGCTCCCAGAACTAAACACAATGCTCTGAGTCTTCTCTAATCATTGAAAAAGATATTGAGACTTGATTAAGTTCAGTGGAATTTCTAAAGAAGAAAAAAGATATTTTCTCATTTATGAGAAACAAAAGTTCATTGCCTAAATTTATTCATGTTTAGATAGCTTATTCTTACTCCAAAATATAGATGTTCTTTCTCCTATGAAGAGAGACCAATTAGAATATGAAATTCTATTACTAAACATTAATTTATGATCTGAAAGACCTTTAAGCTTCCCATGCCAGTATTTCCTCCACCAATTATTTTTCAGTTCTCCATATTTTGTTAAGGAAATGCTTAGACTAGAGGGTTTTTCTCTCACTCAAGTGTCCTATTCTTCTCACTTCGATGTATGGACACAAATTTATACTCTGGGCTAGCTTGCTGACTCCAATATGCCTTCAAACTAAGTTCCTAGAGAAAGACTGTCACCA
>JAJPUD010009716.1:53399-71189 GCA_023553655.1 Myrmecobius fasciatus | reverse complement strand
TAAGGCATATGAGGTTATTCTATGTTATAAGGAAAGAAAAAGGGCTTAATTTAAAAAAAATAAAATTCCTTGTATGCATGCTATAATAAAGTGTGCTGGGATTACCTTTGAATATCTGCTATTGCAATTTCAATTCATACTTATTCATATTCTACAGGAGGCAAATCTCTTGAGTCTGGGTAATTTCTCTCTAGGGCAAAGCACAAACTCTTGTGCCCAGAATCAGCTGAATAAGAATGCCCCAATATGTTATTTTATATTTTTCATTTCAAGTACTATCTCTGTTTTACAATTCTTATTTTATACTTTAAAATATTCTCATGATTCAGTTGGTTGGGAAAGGGTGGTCTTAGCTATGGCTCAGCATTTGTAATTTTTACATTTATTGGGTACAACACATAAATCCTTTCCCTTCAAATGCTTTCATGTTTCTTTCTCATATACGCAGCTCTGTAGGAAGACCCATTTATCTCTCCTCTCTCTTATATACACATATACAGCTCCATGGGAAGAGCTTTCTATACTGAGGATTCTCCTGAAGTTCAAACATATATCAGGCAAGCAGGGGTTTTTATAGTTTTTTTCACTTTATACTTTATATCTACTTTTCTTTTCATGGAATTTTCCCATAAGGAAGCTTGCATTTGTGATCCCATCTAAAGGTCTTGCAGCAACATGGATTTGAACCTGACAATTGCTCTCTTGAGTCTTAATGGTAATCAGTACATCATCCTTTAAAGTCTAGCTCAAAAGCTATCACTTCAATAAATTTTCCCCAGTAGCATTGGTCATTACCTTTTCCCCAAATCCCTCCCCCAACCTCACTAACAATTGGCATCTGTCTAATGCATTTAATAAATATCATTTTGTGCTGTATATATTTCTGTGGTGATATATCTCTTTATTATAATTTTAAATTTCATGATAATGGGAATCATGATAACTGACATTCACATAATAATAATGGGACCTGGCATTTATATAGTGCTTTAACTTTTGTAAATGCTTTATCTATTTTTCCTCATTTGACACTAATGGGATTACAGATTTAGAATTGGAACAAATTTCAGAAGCCATGAATTTTACTGGGTTTACCCAATAAATTAGACATATTCTCAATATGCTAAGCTCAAGATCTCTAGGAACAACAATGATTTTACTTTGGCCTCTATGTTGAAGCAATACTACAGAAGTCATTGAGAACAACAGTTTTTGTGGAGAAAAGTTCCAGCATCTCTACCATGTTCCCTACCAGCTGCTATCATTGGGCAAGCCTAAAATGCTAGTGACAGCAATGTCCTTCCATTTTTCTACTTTAGTCACAATCAAGGGAATCAGCTTTTGTAAAAACGACCAGTGACTAATTGGTCAGCTGATTCTGCAAGTTCTAAAGCTCCTGTTGCCTCAACAATATTAATTATTGAAGATTCAGAAAACAAAGTTCTCCCCACCAAAGTCCTTGATACCATCAAAGGTTTAATACTAAAAAATGAGATGGTTTTATAACTAGAAATTAGATGAAATATGCTTGGCCACTGTACCTGAAGCACAGTAAGGGCTTTTCATCTGATTCTCAACAGAAAAGCCCTCTGAAAAGAATAGTTATGTCTTTGCTTACTAAGATGTGATGTCCTTAAGAGATGAGATCATCAAACTTTTTGAAAAATTTCTATATTAGGTGATTTGTATATTAGAAACAGAAATCTTTTTCATCCACTCATTGTTCCATAATGAATTTAAGGTTTGCAAAATACAGCATGATCTCATTTTGACTCTTACAACAATAAATGCTATAGCTTTTATTTCTGTTTGACAGATGAGGGAACTGAGACTAAGAGATCAGCTGATTTGCTCAGTCACACAGCTACTAAGGGATCTGAGGTGTCATTTTAACATGAATCTTCTTGACCACAAAGACAAATCTTATTTAATATTTGCATACTGCCTATAAATTTTTTATCTCCCTCAAGTCTTAGCATAGTATTCTACATGCAGTATGTGCATAATAATTGCTTATCAAGTTTTTTTTAATGCTTCATCTGTTAAAAAAGAAATAAAATGTATTTGGAGTTCAACAGAGGGAGAGATAGCACTAGACTAGGAGAGGACAGATGCCTTTCCCGAAAAGGAAGAAAGATCAGCAGTCATTTGATCCAACCTATCAATGAAAGGAGCCCCTATGACATAACTAAGAAGTGGACATCCAATTTCTGCCTACTAAATGCCTCTAAAAAAGGAAAGAATACATCACTTTATATGAACTGGAACTTGAAGAATAGACAGGATTTTGAGAGAGTAGGAATAAAGGAACAGTATCAATAGAATCAGGAAGGTACCAAGGGCATTCAAGGAATAGTGAATATCAGAGTAGATGAGTCTAAAAAGACAGAATGGAACATTAATGTTGGGGATTTCAAATGCCAGACTGAAAAATTTTTCTTTAGGCAATTGGGAACCACTGAAAATTTGGATTTGATGGGATCAGAGAGAGGCTGGTGGAAGAGAGGGGACATCAATTAATAAGCTACTACAGAATTGTATTAGGATAGGGAAATTTTATGAAGAATATGATCTGCTAATTATCAATACTTATTAGTAAATACTTTATTTACAAATTAAATACTTAATTATTCCAATTATCAAAGATATTCACACCCTCTATTTCTATATATTTATAAACATCATGTTTATCTCCAATTTATCCTGCATATATCTTATTGGTACTTTCATCTTGTCTCCTCCATCAGACTGAGCTTCTTGAACAGGGAGTATCTTTTGACTTTCGTTGTATCCCAGTATTTAGCACACTGACTGGAATGTAATAGGTGCTTAATAAATGCTAGTTGACTTATTCTCTGCACCTGTGCTTCCCTATATCTTCCATCAAGTGGAGTGGTGCTATTACCACACATCAGCAACAACTAAGACACTAACTTGTAAATTAAAATTAGCCTGTGTGAGTTTTCTGCCATATTAGCACTTGGGTTGTTCCACATTAATATCTTCCTGAAAACTCTCTGCCAATTGGATAGCTGAAAGAAAAGATAACTTTGTTTTGGTCTATTTCATTTATGGATCTGCTACAAGCTCAGTCTCAACTAAATTGGGCAGTGTTCAGCCTTATATTCTTTACAACTCTGCACTTTTTTTATTAAATAATAAAAATGAGATGTAGTTATTCATAATCGGCTCTGTCAAACTCAGTTTGGTGGAGCGTCAAACACATTCTACTTAAGAGTGCCTGGGGAAACTAAGTATCTAATGCCTGCCTGGAATAAAAAACCTCAGTTAAATCCATTGACCTAAGTTGAACATCAAGGATTTCCAGGCATATGATAGAGTGTTTTCTCCCCCTGAAGAAGAAACAGTAAGTCAAGTAATAAAATTTGATTATTTCATTAGGCATCCGTGTTCAGATTTTGTCTGGATTCACTGCTCTAGTGATCAACTGTTTGTTACCTTGACAACTATACAGATTTCTTTTGTGGCCTGGAAAAATCACACATTTCAGATTTGGAAATATGAGACACATTCTCTTAAAAGTGTCATTTTGTTAGATCTACCAATCTCAATGGGTCAAGCCTGGTAAATATTAAGATTAGAAAAAACTCAACAGGAATTAATATGCTGTAGAAAGTGAAAGTTGCTAATTTATTACTAGACTGGACTTTTTAATGTGACTAAGGATTAAATGAGGCTAGACATAAATGTCCATTGAAAAGTAATTTTCTATAGATGCAACAAATCAGTGCATCTTGACCATGATTGTTCTCAAAGGACCATTTTATTTATTGTCATTAGAGAGAGGGAGGCCTCTGGGAAGATGGCACCATAGGTCAGAAAATTCTAATCTCTCCAAGATTTCCTCCATACATATAAAAATTGTACATCAGGATGCACATAGACTCTTGAAAAACAAATAAGACTTGGGGCAGAACAGGGATCCTCCTGGGACAACCTAAGGAGACCTGAAGAAAAACCTCAGGACCAGCATTTAACTGGTATAAATTGTAAACACCTCCAAACTAGCTCCACAGGAAACAGCCAGTGGGAGCTCTGTGACTACCTGGGTTTGACTGGAGCATTAGCCCCAAACTCTGGGATAGCATGGGGTCAAGGTTTGAAACCAGAAAGACTGAGGGAACCTGGGCTGCTTAAGAATGTCAGGTTCACCTGTGCTGCTGAGCCACTGCCCTGAGCAAGAAGGAACCAGCACACCTGGTGAGTGCAGAGGTAGTGGGGCAAGGGTACTGCTGGCTGTGGGCACTTGCAGGAGAGTGGAGCTTTTGGTTTGGGATTCCAGGTCAGAAGGGAGAATTGAATTGAAGCCAGAGGCACTATTCCACCTCACCCATCCCCAACCAAAACACTACAATTAGAGGCTGACATTAATAGTTCTCATTAAAAAAAAATGAACAGGCAAAAAAGAAAGGAATCTAACCATGCAAACTTCCTTTGGGAATATGGAAGACTGGGGTTCATCTTCAAAGGAAGATAGTAAGGTTAAAAAAAAGCTTCTTCTATCCCAAATAGTAATAATGTTAAATGGTTATCTCTCCAGAAAAAAATTGTGGAAAAACTTAAAAAGACTTTATTATTTTTTTGGACTGGCACAGATTCTCTGTATATTTATTTTTTTAAGATTTTTTTTAAGACTTTAAAAATCAAATGAGAGAGATTAGGGAAGAAGAAGATTATGGGAGGGGAAAGCTAACCAAATAGAAAAAGAGATACAGAGTTGTTAAGAAAAAAAAATAATTCTTTGAAAATTAAAGTTGGGCAAGGGGAAGTCTGTGAAATTTTGAGACCAAGAAATAACAAAAGAAAATATAAAGAATGAAAAAATAGAACAAATTTTGAAACATCTTATAAGAAAAGCAAGAGATCTAGAGAACAGATCAAGAAGAGAAAATATGAGAATAATTGGACTACCTGAAAGCTGTGACCAAAAAAAAGTATTGTCACAATATTGCAAGAAAATAATCCAAGAAAATTGTCCTAGAGGGATAGAACAAAAGGGGAAAATAGAAAACAAAAAAGATCCACAAATCACCAACTCAAAAGAGATCCTACATGGAAAACACATAGGAGCATTGTTGCTAAATTAATAAATAAAAAAGATCAAAGGCAAAATTCTAAAAGCAACAAACAAAAAATTCAAATATGCTAGAGCTACAATTAGAATTGTGCAGGATTCATTTGCAGTTGCAATGAAAGACTGAGATCCTGGAATAATATATATTGACAATCAAAAGAATTAAGTCTGAAGACAAAAATATAACCAGCAAAACTAACCATATTTTTGAATGGGGAAAAAAATCCAACAAATTTGCAGATTTTTAGAACTTTGTCTCAACCAAACCAGAACTCAATAGAAAATTCAACATATAAAAGTTAACATCAAAGATTAATTTCAAGGGACTCAACAAAGACAAATTGTTTATGTTTTTTATATGGAAATGTATAACATATGTTGAGACTGGCATTAATACTTAGGTAGCTCAAAAGAGTTTGGGATAAAGTTGAGTATAATCTGACTCCAAACATCAAAACTGTAGAAAAAGGTAAAAATAGCAATTATGCTTTATCAATGAAGTGCAGAAGAACTAGCACAGAGGCATGAAAAGGGGATATTCTGAAAATCTGCTTACATTGGGAATGTATCCAATAGGAAATTATAGACATACATACAGACATTTATATACGGGGGTATATATATATACCATGAATAGTCAAAATCTTCAAAATCTATAAAGAAATAAGAGGAAAGAGAATAGGACAAGGTAGACTATAGATTTATGGCAGTGGAATAAGTTTTTTAAAGAGTGAGGGGAAGGTGGGGAGAGAAGATTAGGAAGAAATTTATGGGTGGGAGGAGGTAAGTAATAACAATGCAATTTAAGAAGCAGAATTAAGTAGACCAGTTAGAAGGGATAGGAAATAAGAGATATATACAAACACTTTAGCAAGGATCCAGAAGAGACTTCATTAAGAAAAAAATTAATTAGGGCTAGTAATCATCGATTTCAAAGTCAAACTTAAAGAGATAATCAAGAGAGAAATTTACATTATAATGTAGCCATATAATATTGTTTTAGATGCATGCCTACATAAATATAAATGTGTATGTGTGTGTATATATATCTGTATATGTTTGTATACATGGAGATGTATATATGTATATGTATATGTATATATAAATATACTTGTGTTTAACTGTAGGCTGCTTGGGGGAGATAGAAGGGATGAAAGGGGGAGGGAAAAATAAAATAAGAAGTATACAGCCAAAAATAAAAGAATAACCTACAATGAAGATAAGAAAAGATGGACAGTCATGAATATATAATTGTTTTTATTATTATAGATGCTTTCTTGAAATAGAAATCTCTTGTTACATTTCAAATCCTTCCTGATATTCTGCTGGACACATAACAATGTTTTGATTTTTATTTTATAATTAGTTTTAAATAAATTTTTAAATTTTTTTTTTAAATTAGAGCATTATCTTAATGTTACATTGAAAAATTCATTTATATTCTTACTCACATCCTTGGGCTAAGAAATATAGTTATCTACAGCCACATTTATTCAGTATTCACCCCCTAAATATCATTTACACAGAAAATTTATATTACTGTTTTGAATATACATACTAGTGAAAATAACCTTCTTAGAGATAGTCATTGCATCTTCCATATCCATACCTTTGCATAAATTGTCCCCCATTTTTGGAATTCTTTTCCTCCTTTCCTCAATACCTTAGGACTCTTGGCTTCCTTCAAAGTTTAATTGATATGCTACCTCTCAAAGCTCTTCTTGATTCCCTGGTCATATGTGTTTACTCTCATTCACATTCTGATTGGAATTACATTTATTATGTAAATATTTTGTATATTTACATATTGCATGTACATATTATGTCCTTGTTCTCTTTTTCTCCTTGTAGAATATTAGCAATTTGAGGGCAAAAGCTATTTTTTAAATTTTGTATCTTCAGCACTCTCAGTGCCAGCATGAAGTATTAATAAATGCCTATCAAAATGAATTACTTTAATGGTACTAAAAGAATTTGTGATCTTATCAATATAGACTCTCCCTCCCTCTTATGATATACACTATAGTACATTCATTGATTTCTACTGCATGCTACCTTTGTTCATATCCTTCTTTAAATTCTTTACAGGAAGTCTACTCCATATTCTGAGAATTTTCTTCTAACGAGTAGAAGCTACTGCATGAATCATAATGCTTCAGGCAGGCCTTGAAGAATAATAGGTTATTCTTCAGTTTGACTGTATAACTGGCTCATGTCCTTTTTTGGCTGTAAATCTCTCTGATGATGTCAATTATATCATTTCTCCAGTGAAATCCTTTTTGGAAATATGTTTAAACCTTTGTTGTCCATTTGTTTCAACTGTGTCCAACTCTTTGTGACCTCATTTGGGCTTTTTGGAGGCAAAAATACTGAAGTAATTTGTCATTTTCTTCTCAAATTTATTTTACAGATGAGGAAATTGAGACAAACAGGGTTAAGTGACTTGCCCAGTATGACACAGCTAGTCAGTAAGTATTTGAGGTTGATTTTGAACTTAGGTCTTCCTGACTTGCAGACCAAGCATCCTACCTACTGCACCATCTAGCTGTTTAAACTTATCTATGCATTAATCAGTATTTTTTAGTATTTATTAAACTAGCATTATATAAATATGTACTTTTTGCTAAATATTATGCTATGCACAAGTGATACCAAGAACTTATATTCTAATAAGTGAGATAAGAAGTAAAATTCTAAGTATATGTTGAATAAATATTAGAAAAATGTATACAAATTCATACTAAGTAGTTAAACACAAGGTAATTTGCTAGGAAGGACACTAGCAATTGACAACATCAGAAAAGTCTTCACTGAGAAAAGGGGCTCTGTGATAGGGAAAATTTTCTCTGGTATTTTTTTTCCCATCCATAACAGAGAGAGTCTTTTCCTAAAAAAACAAACAAACAAACACAAACAGAAACACAAAAACAAACAAAACAAAAAACAAAAACAAAAACAAAAAAACAAAAAAAACAAAGACAAAGACAAAGCTGCAAAGTTCTCATCATCAAGGACGTAAAAATTCTTAGCCTAATCCCCCAGACCTCATGGAATTCTGAATACCTTATGGATTACCCATCCTTGTCCATGACCAAATATATTTCCATATAGAGATGGGATAGGTTGGGGATACCTCCAGAAAAGTGAAATGTCACTATATCCTTGCTCCATTAAAACAAAATGAGTTTTTTGTTAATTTTTCAATGTCTTGTAAATCACTTTTCCCTCCTAAAACTGAACATGAACTAAGAGAATGTTAAAATTTGAACTATCCCAGATAGGTTTTTTATATTTTTTTTGTGTCACAGACCCTTTGGCAGTTGGGGGAAAGCCCTATAAACCCTTTCTAATAGTTATTTTTGTTGCCACATTCATGATTGAAGAAAATGCCAATTTTTACTTAGTGCAAATAAAGTTGTATTTTTCCCATTCACATTCATAGGTTCTTTGAAATCTATTCACAGAACCAACCCTTGGGAGTCTGTGAATCCTTAAGTTGAGCCCTTGATGTAGAAGCCTTCAGTAATTCATGATATAGCCACATACTACTATTGGAAAAATATTGATGTTCAAAAGATGAAAAGTCTTCAGGTGAAAAATCTGGGGCCATTAGAACAACTTTACAATTTCCCAATATGAATACAACCTGTTAATCTTCAGTTTGATTCTGGGTTCAGTTGATTGTTCAACCACTGTATTATTTCAAGATATTTGTATTAATAGACCAAATCTATGTGTTTTCCATCAAACTGGGATCAGAATCTGGACAACAGGTAGGTCAGAATACAATGGAAAATTGATTCATTTTCTTCAAGGTACACTTTTTAGGCTCCTGGCAAATGATTATTCCCATATTTCAATTCTATTCAACTCAAAAAATGAGTATTCTATATGAATTCTATATGAAGCATCAAATGATTTAAAATTTAAAATAGGACTACTTGCCTTGATTTATCATATCAAATTACTTCCTCATGCAATAAGTCAATCTTTGTACATATACAAGTATATATAATACATAAGTTTTATGTATGATATATAAATTTATTAAATAAATCTATTATAAATATGTAAATGTATATGTGTATATGTATAATATATAAATTTCCCCTCAAATTCTGTATTTGGGGGATTAAGTTAGTAAGGCCGAGAATGGAGAGGAGGTAAGGCATCTGACCATTGTCCCTTGACAGATAATCTGAGAGTTCTTTTCTATAAATTTACTCTTCAGTATGTAGTACAGCAAACCAGACTAAGATATAGCAGAAGGCTTCCAGTTTAAAACTAAAGTCTAGACTAAAATAAATCAGAAATCTGAACCTAAAAGAATCTGTGAATCTTTATCTTCTAGACTTCTCCAGGTTCCTAGTGCTTCATTTTGTTTCCTGTAAACAAAAACATTTATATAATTGCAGTCTTGTAGAGATAATGCTTTTACCTCTAGAAATGATTCTCCTGTGAAGAATTTTAAGGCCAACAAATTACTCATCCAAAAAGCGAGGCAAGCTAAGTTCTTTTTCAGATCTAAAGTTCTATAATCCTTAGCTACATATTTTCTTAACATTTCAACATTATTTTTTAAGGAGGTAAAAATCAACAACAACAAAAAATAAAATAAAAACTTTTGTTCATCACAACACAGCATTTTAGCACTTTCTGTGAATGTTTCCATGCATTTTGTTTTCCTTCTTAGGTTGTTTTTTCTTCTTCTCTTTCTAGATCTGATGTTTCTTGTGCAGTAAGATAACTGTATAGATATGTATACATGTATTGTATTTGTCATATAATTTATCCTATTTAGCATGTATTGGATTACCTCTCATCTAGGGGTGGGGGTGGGGGGAAGAAGGGGAAAAGCTTGGGAAAAAAAAACTTTTTGCAAAGGTCAATGTAGAAAAATCACTCATATGTTTTGTAAATAAAAAACTTTATATATAAAAAAAAACAAAAAACAAAAAACTTTTGTTCATTATCAGAAACGCATTCTGGCTAACACTTTTTTTTTTTTTTTTTTTTTTTTTTTACTATTAGCTAGCACTATGACTTTAGATTTGTCATTGAGCAAATAAAGCAGGCTTTCATATGTAATCCTTAGTGGTCCCTAAAAGAACTAGAGTACATTGACTAAACAAAATGCTATTTGATCAAACCACTGAGTGTTCTAAATAAAAGGGTCTAATTTGTTTTTTAAAGCAGTGCTATGAAATAAATGCATACTGTGTCTTGCCCTGTAATTGCATTTTTGCTTCCTTGCAAATGGTGCATTAGTGTATATATACAAAATAGTTCCACTCAGCAGAGCCCATAGCTCAGAGAATTCTGTCTTGTTTTCAGTGACCTGGAAAGTACAGAGAGTTACATGTTGTATAATGTGTGTGTGTGTGAGGGAAAGAGGGAGAAAAGGAAAAAGGGAGAGAGGGAAAGAGAAACAGAGAGAAAAAAAGGAAAGAGAAGGAGAAAAAGAGGAAAGAGGTAGGGGGAGAGGGGAGGGCAAATACAGAGAGTGAGAGACAGAGAGACAGAGACAGAGATAGAGAGACAGAGTCAGAGAGATAGAGAAAGACACACAGAGAGACACATAGAGAGAAAGAAAATTAAAGCTTTTACTGGACTATTTGTAGACCTTCATTAACAACATAAATTTAAGACCTCTCCATTTCTTGAGAGAAAACTATTACAAGGAAAATAGCAACACTGAGTCCTATCACACTGCTCTTTCATTTGGGAAGTTGTAAAAAAAAAAGTAATGACAATAATGAAAAGAGAGTATCTTAATCCATGGAATGAAATAATAATAAATTAAGTTTAGAATAAGGGTTGAAGAAATTGCTATCATGGTGACTTACAAAAAGAAACTCTTATCAGTGCCATATTACTTTTGTAAACAATATTTTATTTGCTTGACATACCTACAAATTGCTTTTCTGGTCTAAGACTATTTAATCACTGACATTGGTGCCATTAGTTATCCAGTATAGAAAAGCTAATATAGAACCAACAATTCACTTCTTAAATGGACAATGGAGAAAATTACTTTTACTGAAAAGTGTTCATTTTTATGAATTACTTCATTTTAAGAGTTGATGGAGACTTAAAATTCAGCCCAACTACCTGCTTGAAAATTCCTTTTTTAAAACACCTCTGAAATGTTTCTGGGTGGTTGGAATAGTAAATAAAGTGCTTGACCTGGAGTCAGGAAGACTCATCTTTCTGAGTTTAAATCTGGCCTCCGACACTTACTAACTGTGTAACTCTGAGCTACTCAGTTAAACCTGTTTGCCTCAGTTTCCTTATCTGTAAAATGGACTGAAGAAGGAAATGGCACACTGCTCCAGTATCCTTGCCAAGAAAGCCTCAAATAGGATCATGAAGTCAGACACAACTATGACTGAATGATAACAATGTTTTCACAATATATTATTTTGAGATAGACTGTAACTTCTGTGTTTTTATTTAAATCTCAAATATATTTTTCTAGGAAAGCTAATTGTCTTTGAAAATATTTATGGTAAGTAAAACATTGATTTCTATTTCATTTTTAGGCAGCAAAATGTACAGCATACTGGACTTGGAATTGGGAAGATCGGAATTCAAATCGTACCTGAGATATTTACTAGCTATGTGACTATAAACAAGTCATTTAAATTCTCAGCCTCAGTTTTTTCATGTATAAAATGAGAGGAGATTGGATTCTATGGGTCTAAAGTCTCTTTCAGCTCTAAATCTGTCATCATTTGATATTATCATTAATAAACTAGATTCCTTAACAAATGAAAATCCCAGGTTTCAATGGTACTTATACTACCACTTGTGATATTTGATTATTTAAGACAGTAAAATAACTGTCTTGTTTAAGGTAGCAAAATTACCATTTGCCCCCTTCCCAAGAAAAGTCTCAATGAGAAAGCTGACTGATTCTCTAATGGCCAAAATGTTCTAGTGCTTCATCTTCAAGAGTTCACACTATTTACCTAATGCTATTATTCTTTACTTTTGAGGTTTATATGATCTTTTTATGCCTTTGGTGTAAATTTTCCATATTCTACAAACATTAAAGATTGTACCATATATTTTGAAATTTATATATACAAGATAATGCGTGATGCTTAATGGGTAATAAATAAAATGTGTGCTATGTATCACACTATTTCAGGAATATCTTTGCCTAGCCTCTAGGTTACTCACCATTACTAATTATTTATTTTACTTGCCAATTTCTTAAAATTATGAGTGTTATTAACATGAAGAGATTTTTTTCATTGTGTGGCCTAATTATCCAGCTATATTTTTCATGCTTAAGATAGATATAAAATCTTGTCTTATTTCAATTAATGCAAAACAGTTCATTTCTCCATCAGGCTAGTAGGTTTTTTGGCCTTGTTCTTTCTCTTTTATTATAGTTAATGTTAGCATCCTGTTCTTAAGTGAATCTAGTTGTGTTCTCAAGTGAAAATCTCAATTCGGCCCAGAAATATATTTAAAATACCACCCTGCCCTCCCTATTTAATCCATCCCACTGGATTCAGGCTTCTCTCCCTCGCACTCTGCCTGCCCCCCCTTTACCCTACCAAAAAATCTATAAATATTTATCTCTTCCCTTTAAATATATACTTGGGTATCATCATGGTTAGTCTATTTAGCAAGTCAATCAGTGTAGGCATAATGCTCATTTTAATTGTATTAATTCGCCTCCTCAGAGAAAAAAGGCGAAGCTTCCATCTGGCTCTGCCAGTTTTGTTTCTTCCCAAAGAGAAGAAGACAATGACATTTATACCACATAGGTGTGAAATGCTCCATATTCCTCAATTTTGCTCCCACCCTCACTCAGATTCCATGAAATATTCCAGTCAAAAAGAATATAGCTTGGGGGAGAACAACAGCACAAGCGAAGTTACAGTCACTAATTTTAGAACCTGTTCCTTCTTTTTTAATCCAAACCCCAAAGTAGAAAAGCTCCACTAAGTTCCATTTCTTTCCCTATGGTTATAGGCCTTTAAGTGATGACCTGGTCCTTTGGGATATTGCATAGCTCTTTCATGCATGAAATTAATTCCATGCTACAGTCAAAATAATGTACAGTAAAATCCCCTCTCAATGATTTCAAAGGGCTTAAAACAGGAAACATTTTAAGTGGAAAAATGTTTTATGTGAGGTACATCCCATAGGTGTACAGATTTGTCTGGTTATTAAAAAAAAGAAAAGGGAAATGTTTTATGTAGGCTTCTAAATAGTATGTTAAATCAGTAAAAATCACTCCAGGACAGCATGTTTTTCCCCTTTAGAAAAAGTAGAAACATTTAATGAGAGATTATCTCTCTGTGGATCAGCAGGGAAAAACATCACTACCTCTGGAGATGAACAACTGAAAAAAAAAATCTTTCCTTCTAAATCCCTAATTATAGGAGCATCAGAACTAGTTAGAATACATCTAAAAGTGCAAGTAGTCCAAGGATGGTGGCTATTCCCTTTAGGGTCTATTATCCCCAGGTGCCTTGGTGTGATTACAATCCTGCTTGTATCCAATTCCTGGATTTTTCTCGAGTGACCAAACATGGTCTCATTGTTTATTCTCTACAAAAGCAGTTGGTTATCATAGCTGTGGTACCAGCAATAATCAGGCAACTAATCAGGGGTTTATAAGTGACTAAAAAAATCTTTGTGTGGAGAAAAACCCTCCAAAACAAACAATCCTCCCCAACTATTCCCAGTTGAATTTACCAAGGAGGATTGTACTAAAGCAGATTATTTACACCCCAGCATGTATCAGTATTAAAGATATTGGTTTCCACCATTCCCCAGTCAGATCAATAAAGCAGCCAAAGGCACTCTGTGTAAGTCTTATCATTTTATTCCAGAGGAATCTATGGTTGGGAGAAATCCCTAAATGGGAGGGAAGAACTTTAGATTCTGCAAAACCTCTAGATCAGGCTTTTTAGTGTGTGTCAAGTACCTTTTTTGACTATGAACTCCTTCTTAAAATAATATATTTAAATGAATAAAATGCATAAGTATGTGAAGAAAATAAATTTTATTTAAAAATTTATTTTAAAAAGCAGTAACTAGAACAAATGATTACATGGGAGCACTTACCAGTTCTTCCTTGATACTTAGATAAGAGAGTACAGCAGGAAGATATAGGAATATATGCTAGAGTACATTGAATAAGTCATGTTTTTCAGGTACAGATTATCTAAGTGTTACATTAATTTCTGATAGTGAAAAGGTGGTCTCAGTAACATAAGAAGTTGACCAAGTCTCTGTAAAAATACAATCTGATAAAGTAGCTTTCCATCTTTAAGGTCCTCTTTAAATAACTCCAAAAAAAGATTTGCAATCTCTTCACATTAATAGGTAATTCACAAAATTCATTAGTGACTCTCCTGATTCCCTTCTTACATCCACAATTCACTATTTTTTAAGTGCAAGGTATGAATCTGCATTCAAGATCTAACATGGTGAATATACTTTAATATGTTAATGGATTTGTAATCTCATGGATGAGTATTCCTCCTTCAGTAAAGATTGCCATCCAGCCATGCCTTCTTTTTCTATGAAATTTGTGTCCTTTTTTCTTGAATAGATCCTCAAAATGACCCATTTTAGGTGCTGAAAAACTTCTTCAATTAATTTTACATTTTGTGAATACTCTTCTATCATTCACTCTGTTTCTCTATTTTATCCCTCATTCTTGACTAAATGACCAAATGACAGGCCCATCTCCTTTTTGATTATATATCTCTTTAACAGTATTCCATATGCTTCTTGTATTTAGGTCATCATTGGGAATATGCTATAGGGTATATGAACTCATTAAAATCTCTTCATTAAAAAAAAAGAATCTCTTCATTGTTCTTTAGATTACCTGAAATATTTCTATGTTTCACTTTCCAGGAAATACCATGATTATTGTAAAATATTTGCCTTCAAACATGAAGGAATTTATTTCATTACTTACACTTTTCTTGATAATTGTAATTATCTGTCTTGTTTGCAAGTCACATATTCTTTTTTTTAAATTTTTTTAAATTGTATTTTATTTGCATAACATATGTGTGGGTAATTCTTCAACAATAACCCTTACATAGCTTTCCGTTACAAGTTTTCCCCCCAACTCCCCACCCCTCCCCTAGATGGCAGGATATCCACTACATGTTAATTATGTTAAAATATTGGCAAATCGAATATATGAATACATATTTCCAAACTTATCATTGTTGTGCAAGAAAAATCTTATCTACATAAATGATACATCAGATAAAGGAAACACAATGTAATCAAACATCAATCAAGGAGTATGAGAATGTTATGTTGTGGTCCACATTTCACATCCCTCTCTCTGGGTGTATATGGCTTTCTTCAGTGAACAATTGGAGGTGGTTTGAAACATTTCATTGTTGAAGAGAGCCATGTCCATCAGAATTGATCGTCATATAGTACTGTTGTTGCCGTGTATAATGATCTCCTGGTTCTGCTCATTTCACTCAGCATCAGTTCATGTAAGTCTCTCCAGGCCTCTCTGAAATCACCTTGCTGGTCATTTCTTACAGAACAATAATATTCCATAATATTCATATACCATAATTTATTCAGCCATTCTCCAATTGAAGGGCATCTATTCAATTTCCAGTTTCTAGCCACTACAAAAAGGGCTGCCACAAACATTCTTCCACATGTGGGGCCTTTTCCTTCCTTTATGATTTCTTTGGGATATAAGCCCAATAGAAATGCTGCTGGGTCAAAGGGTATGCACAGTTTGATAACTTTTTGAGCATAGCTCCAAATTGTTCTCCAGAATGGCTGTATCCATTCACAGCTCCACCAACAATGCATCAGTGTCCCAGCCCTCCCACATATCCTCCAACATTCATCATTAACTTTTCCTGTCATTTTAGCCAATCTGACAGGTGTGAAGTGGTACCTCAGGGTTGTCTTGATTTGCATTTCTCTGATCAATAGTGATTTGGAGCACCTTTTCATATGACTATAAATAGTTTTAATTTCATCCTCTGAAAATTGTCTGTTCATATCCTTTGACCATTTATTGATTGGAGAATGGCTTGAATTTTTATAAATATGAGACAATTCTCTATATATTTTAGAGATGAGACCTTTATCAGAACCCTTAAATGTAAAGATGATTTCCCAATTTATTGCTTCCCTCCTAATCTTGTCTGCATTGATTTTGTTTGTACAAAAACTTTTTAACTTAATATAGTCAAAGTTATCTATCTGGTTTTCAATTAAGAGTTCCAGTTCTTCTTTGGACATAAATTTATTCCATCTCCATAGGTCTGAGAGGTAAACTATATTACATTCCTCTAATTTACTTATAGTATCACTCTTTATATCCAGATCATGAATCCATTTAGATCTTATCTTGGTATGTGGTGTTAGATGTGGGTCAAGCCCTAATTTCTTCCACACTAGTTTCCAGTTTCCCAGCAGTTTTTGTCAAATAGTGAATACTTATCCCAAAAGCTGGGGTCTTTGGGTTTATCAAAAACCAAATTGCTATAGTTATTGCCTAGTTTGTCTTGTGATTCTATCCTATTCCACTGATCGACTACTCTATTTCTTAGCCAGTACCAAATGGTTTTGATGACCGCTGCTTTATAATATAGTTTTAGATCTGGTACAGCAAGTCCACCATCGTCAGCCTTTTTTTTTCATTAATCCCCTTGAAATTCTTGACCTTTTTTTTTTCCAAATGAACTTTGCTACTATTTTTTCTAGATCTGTAAGATAATTTCTTGGGAGTTTGATTGGTATGGCACTAAATAAGTAAATTAGTTTGGGTAGTATTGTCATTTTTATTATATTCGCTCGGCCTACCCATGAGCATTTTAAGTTTTTCCAATTGACTAGGTCTGATTTGATTTGTGTGGAAAGTGTTTTGTAATTTAGTTCATATAGTTCCTGACTATCCCTTGGCAGATAAATTCCCAAATATTTTATACTATCAACAGTTATCTTGAATGGAATTTCTTTTTGTATCTCTTGCTGCTGAACTTTATTGATAATATATAAAAATGCTGATGATTTATGTGGATTTATTTTGTATCTTGCCACTTTGCTAAAGTTGTGAATTGTTTCTAGTAGTTTTTTAGTTGAGTCTCTAGGGTTCTCTAAGTATACCATCATGTCATCTGCAAAGAGTGATAATTTGGTTTCTTCACTACCTACTCTGATTCCTTTTATCTCTTTTTCTTCTCTTATTGCTAAAGCTAACATTTCTAATACAATATTAAATAGTAATGGTGACAGTGGGCAGCCTTGTTTCACTCCTGATCTTATTGGGAATGGTTCTAGTTTGACACCATTACATATGATGCTTGCTGAAGGTTTGAAGTAGATACTACTAATCATTTTAAGGAAAAGCCCATTTATTCCTATACTCTCCAGTGTTTTTAATAGGAATGGGTGTTGGATTTTATCAAAGGCTTTTTCTGCATCTATGGAGATAATCATATGGTTTTTATTAATTTGGTTATTAATATAATTGATTATGCTAATAGTTTTCCTAATATTGAACCAGCCCTGCATTCCTGGTATAAATCCTACTTGGTCATGATGTATTATCCTGGGGATGACTTTCTGTAATCTTGTTGCTAAAATCTTATTTAAAATTTTTGCATCAATATTCATTAGGGAAATGGGTCTATAGTTTTCTTTCTCAGTTTTCTCCCTACCTGGTT